>JASVEL010000082.1:0-117028 GCA_032618575.1 Nicotiana noctiflora
ATTTCCTCTACGCGAACGCGTAGGGCCTCACGCGAACGCGAAGCTTTGTCCCCCTTGCCTACGCGAACGCGATGCCCAGTCACGCGAACGCGGAGCTTTGACCCGCCTGGCCTTCGCGAACGCGACTGCCTTCACGTGAACGCGAAGGCTTATTTCTTGCTGCACAGACCTGCAATTTTCTGCAGGTTTTTCCAAGTTTAAAAATGCCCGAATGATTGTCCGAATTCATCCAGAGGCCCCCGGGACCTCAACAAAAACCACCAACATACTCCAAAACATGATACGGCCTTGTTCCAATCATAAAAACTCCATCCTAAACATCAAAATCACCATTTTCACACGGATTCAAGCCTAGTTTCTTCAAAACTTTCAAAACTAACATTCAATCCAAAATCCGGTCAAACGACGTCCAAATGACCTGAAATTTTGCACGTATATCCAAAATCACATGACGAAGCTACAGAAATTGTCGGAATTCCATTCCGACCCCCGGATCAAAATCTCACCTACCGTTCGAATTTCATCAAAATTCAACCTTAGCCAATTCAAACCTAAAACTACACCGGACCTCCGAATTTGATTCCGATTGCACTCCTAAGTCATAAATGATCCCCTGAAACTAGCCGAGTAATCAAAAATCAATTCCGATCTATCTAACTCACCGGTCAGCATTCGATTGACTTTTCCAACCTATTCTTCTCATAAATGAATTTATGGACTCATTTCTATTCAAATTCTCTCCGATTTGCTTCTAACTCTCCAAACACCTTTAAATTAGCATATTGAGGTATTAAATGAAGAAAACGGGACGATAACTCCCGTAACGACAAGTCGGGTCGTTACATTCTCCCTAACTTAAACAAACGCTCATCCTCGAGCGTACCCAAAGTTGTACTAGAAGCAACCCAATAGCTGAATGACCTTGCCAAACATATATTCGGGGTGGTACCACGTCACCCTATCTATCATAACTCCGATAACATAATATAGCTGAACTTCCGCAGTCCATCTGAACCATAGACCACATTGCACTTTCTGAAATCATATACCAAATTTGACTCCCACGTCTATACTCAGAATACACCCGTAATAGCCCATTCTCGCCACTCCGGTGAGATCTTATGGTGTACCAAACAACCCAATCACTTGAGACGATGGCCTCTAATCGCAATAATTTCCCACGATAACAAAATATTACTGAAAAACCCTTTTTCCATTAGCTAAAGTCTTATTCCAACACCTTCATATTGCCCACGGCTACCGAACATGCGATATAGCGAATCCATCTCTCAGGTAATCCATTCGCGAATCCATTTCCCTTTTAACCGATACCACAATAGATTTCGGAGCCAAACCTCGATGTTACCTTTCTAATCAGCTTAAACCACATATTCCCGCACTCATTAACGGCTCCAACGATCATTTCAATTATAACACACCGCACTGGTGATATGACACCTCCACACCGGCCTAGGCCACAACGAGCACAACACATGCTCCAATAAGAAATACTTGAACATACTCAAATCATGATAACTACCTCAACAAAAGAGTTGTAATTCAAATTCCTCAATACCATCACAACACAGGACCTGGGATCCCGTCTCACATTACAAAAATAGTGTACCTGAACTCTCCTCGAAAGGTCATAACATCATATGGCTTTGCCACAACTTATGATTCCATCCAAACACTATTACCCATGAAGCACCTCAAGTCATCTCATCATGCTCAAAACAGTCAGCCACGCACAGATTTAGGTCTGAACTCAAGCAATCAATCTCACCCACGGTGAAACAATTAATATACGCCATCAAATCTTGTAAGGACATAACCGATGCGCCAATCGCCGAGCGACACCCAACACTGACTTTCCTCAGACTAGGAAGTGTAGTACACAAGGTAACCTATAGAAAAGCTATACTTCATAATACACGGTTGCGGCGTGCAACCTGCTCAAACTATCATACCCGTGGCGGCATGCCACCCGATCTAGATACCATACCTGTGGCGGCGTGCCACCCAATCCAATTAACCTGTGGCGGCGTGCCACCCGATCCACGTAAAACTCTCACACAAAGAAATGCACACCGAGTCAAATTGCTCATTACAATAAACGTATATATAGCCTCAAGCTCGGCCACAAGAAACGCATCCTACAAAGTTCCCCAATACCGGAACTGAATCAATAGTAGAAACCTCTGCACTGATATCCGCCACGAAGGCCCAACTGACGAAGCAATACCTACCAGCCGTTCGCTGGTCCTGGGTACAACTACCCTGCTGGAGCATACTCCGATGCACTCTGCTACGCAATTTGTGTCATTCCCGACATAGTCCATATCACATTAGTCTAGATGACCTGACTTATGACAACTAGTCTGCAATCAAGTATCATAACCCATATTCATCATATCAAGTTAAGAGGTAGCCACTAGGGCTTCCCATTTCCAATGATCGCTAAACGGTGCCGATACACACGGTATACAACCACTGCATAGGCGGATTACGAGGACTTCTAGTCTCTATCACCTATATAACACACGATTCACTGTGCCTGATTCCACACTCCACTGTGCGAATATATAACACACATCAAGCATCCATTCATACCACGAAAGTCATTCCAGTCGATCCAACAAGTGAATACCACCATACCACTAGATATTGTCAGTTTACAGTACCTTGTCCCTTTTTGACCAATACCCTGCCAAATCACTAGAGTAGCAGTATCATTTCATTTTAATCACTAGAAAGATCGATTCTTAAATCACTTGCAGCTGTCCGCGCTGCTCAATAATCTTTAATGACTTCCCATATATTATGAACTGATCCCAAAACCTTGAACATGCCATTATCAGCTTCCCATAACAAATCGCATATACCATACCACACTAAGATAACATGGAAACTTCCACCCCTTTCCTACGCCGCAAACATCGACGCACTCTACCAGTCAAGGACTTTCGTGATTCCATACAGAGGAAAGCTTATTACACATTCCCAGCTTCGCATACCAACAAGAATATACTCACTTTCAAACCACGGTAGAACATATTACAAACTCTTTCTCCCAATCCATTGCATAAGTTAACTGTCAGGACTAAGTAATTTTTCCCACATCGAGCTACGCAACTGCCAGCACTCAAGAGCTTTGTTGCACAATATCTGCGAGTCTCATTACTTCGAACACATACCGGGAATTAATCGTACCCTTATCATACCGTTTCAGTTTATTAACAAGTTGCTCCATTTACTCAATTTCCTTTCTGATTCATCTTAAATTTAATATTCTCTTTACTGTAGCACTACAATATCTCAACTCATGTTACCACACGAGACTCATACACAAGACTACACGGTCTAAGGCTCACATGCCGCTGAATACTCTCTCAATGTTTCCCAGAAGTACCACATTTTACAATACTTTGTTTTGAAGAACTTCCTGCGATATTGAATTCGTTATCATTACTCCCCAACACAGATACATAGAATCCCCTCATTTACATATCATACACAAGTCCTGATTCCTTCTAATGAAACCACCGTCTTTAGCCATATACACAATCTTAAGACACCTTACCGTTACAAGTAAAATCTTGAACGCCGCAACATCATTCTCGGCGTTATTCACCCTTATTCAATTATAATTCAGCTGTCTTATTGAACAGAACCACTCGTGCCTTGTTAGAACTCTGACACTGCAGAACATGATTACACACAGATGCACGTAGCTATCATCCATTTCTATATATCGAACATTCTTTACCAACAACAGTTCAAATCATCCTAGGATCTCTTCACATCTACAAAGCACCATAACCTTTATCAGAATTTTCCCAACATACTTAGAGACAGAACCAACATAGCACACCACAGTGAAGTCAGTTAATCAATAACAAACTCCCCAACTTGGCTCGGAGCCATACATCAAAGCACTTTTAGCCACTCATAGCATTATTACTCAATTGATGCCACAATGTTATAGTGAGAAGTCATTTACAAGCCTTGACAGAGACTCGAATCGTTAGAGACCTTAACTCTTCTGCAATTCTTGCGTTTATACACACACTACAATTAAGCCTACTCTCTTTAGGTGACAAAAATATTTTCTAAGTCCCAAATTTTTCAAAATTTTCGACAGAGTTTCCTTTGTAATTTGGCCTATCCACCTGCCAGAGAATCACCAAACTCTAAGTTCCAAATTTTTCAAAATTTTCGACAGAGTTTCCTTTGTAATTTGGCCTATCCACCTGCCAGAGAATCACCAAACCATTCTAACAATACATCCACAACTCAACAAGACATCACAATGTATTTCAACAACATTAGATCTCAATACTATACGAATCATATTTTCACAATTTATACATGAACCTACGCTACACCTGCTCGCATCATAACACATATCAAATACTGTCACGACCCTAGTTCACCAATTGTGAACATGTCGTGATGGCACCAAGTCCCCACGACTAGGTAAGCCTCACACGTTGCGGAATATACAGTTATAAATGCTTAAATAAGAAACAGCGGAAAAATATCATAAAAGATATGTAATCCGTGCCGCTTGGCACATACATCCATCACACAATGAATAAAATACTACCAAGATCCGGAACCCCACGGTAACACAGACTAAAAGAGAAAATACAACTGTGGCTCTATATGTAAAGAGTATCTAACAACGAAATGGAGAAAATGTCAACTAGTACTACTAGAATAGAAGGAAAGCCTCCGGATCTGCGGACGTAGCAGATCATACCTCGAGGTCTCCAGAAAAGCTGTGGAAATCACCTAGCACGAGCCTGCTCTGATGTACCTGGATCCTGCACAACAAAAGTGTGCAGAAGAGTAGCATGAGTACACCACAGCGGTACTCAGTAAGTGCCAAGCCTAACCTCGATGGAGTAGTGACGAGGAAAGTCAGGGCCCTACTGAGAAACAATAATAATATGATGATAACAAAATAAACAGTTTAAATGATAATAACAAAAATTTCCGAAATAACAACCATAAGATGATTACCGCAAATGTCTACAATTAAGCTAACAACAAATAATCAACTCAATAAAACAATTCCAGGACCTGTGGGAATTGAACCCACAGTCCCATTCTCAGTACCTCTGGGTCTCCGGGAATCGAACCCGCAGCCCATGTCTCAATAATATCTCAATAACTCGGGATCTCCGGGAATCGAACCCGCAGTCCCTACCAATAAGTCAGGATCTCGGGAATCGAACCCGTAGTCCACATTTCAATAATCTCAGGATCTCGGGAATCGAACCTGTAGTCCATATTTTCAATAATCTCTTGATCTCGGGAATTGAACCCGTAGTCCATATTTCAATAATCTCGGGATCTCGGGAATTGAACCCGTAGTCCATATTTCAATAATCTCAGGATCTCGGGAATTGAACCCGTAGTCCATATTTCAATAATCTCAGGATCTCGGGAATTGAACCCGTAGTCCACAACCACAACAAGTAAAGGAATACACAGAGAGAAGTATAATATGCTTAACGATAACTTCGCCGATGAACAGCGCCAGCGATTACCAAGAAAACCCAAATAAGTCAATTAAGCAACTAGACAGTTAGATTCTATCTAATCATGCTTTTCTAACTACTACTCGGGTAGGAATATCGAATTTAACAACTAAAAACAGGAATATCACTCATTGAACATTTTGAGTAAAGTATGTGTTCAACAACCAACGCATGTACACGCCCGTCACCTCGCGTACAAGGCATTTAAAGTATCACAATAATATCCTAGGGGTGAAAGTCCCCCACACAAAGTTAGAAAAGCCACTTACCTCAATTCCGGTACAAAACCGCTAAGAAATAACCCTCTTGCCGCGAATGTCGGTCTCCACAAGTGTAGTATCTGATAAAAATCAATAGAATCACATCAAAATAGGCCAATTGGGCATTACCCAATCAAAATAACTCAAAATACACCAAAACCCACAAGTTGTCAAAATCCGACTTTCGGTACGCTTATCGAAAAATCACGAAAATTATATATTCGGGTTCCTTATCTCAATACGAGTCTATGCATTTAAGATTTACCAAATTCGGACTCCATTTGCCCATTCAAAACCTTGATTTTCTAAAGTTCAAGCCTAGGGCTAAATCCTCCATAAATTACCCCAAATTCCTCCATTTTCATGAGATAATTGCATAATATTGTCAACAATAATCATAATTTGAATCCATAGTTGATTACCTGAAGAAACCCCTTGAATCTCCCTTCAAAATCGCCCAAATCGCCCCTTAAGCCGAGCCCTCAAGTTTGGAAATGTTTCTGAAATTTCTAACTTCTGATATAATTAACTCTCTGCGATTTCCGCTTCTGCGGACGAAATTCCGCTTCTGCGGATCCGCTTCCGCGACATTTTGTCGCTTTTGCGAAGTCTAGGCCTGGCTGGCCCATTCCGCTTCTGCGAGAAAAGGACCGCTTCCGCGCGTCCGCTTCCGCGATTGGACAACCGCTCCTGCGAGAGTTTCCGCTTCTGCGAGAAATAGTCCGCTTCTGCGGACTCGCTTAAGCGAATTCCCTTCCGCTCCTGCGGATTCTCACTCCCCGACCCAAGGTCGCTTCTGCGACGAGTCTTCCGCACCCACGACTCCGCCTCAGCGGAAGAGGATCCGCCTCTGCAAACCCAGGCGCTCCTGCGCTCCAAGTTCCGCTCCTGCGGACTCGCCTCTGCGGTCCCATTTCCGCAGGGGCGAAAATGACAGAAGAAGGCCCAATCTGCAATTTTCCATGTTTTCCTTCCGTTTAACCATCCGAAACCACCCCGAGGCCCCCGGGACCTCATCCAAACACACCAACACATCCTAATACCTTATTCGAACTTGTTCCAATCCTCAAAACACGTCTAACAACATCAAAACCCATAATTCACATCGAATTCAAGCCTAAATTCCTTAAAACTTTCGGAATTGCACATCCGATCTAAAACCCAACCAAACGACGTCCGAATGACCTGAAAATTTGCGGACATATCCAAACTCACATAACGAAGCTACAGAAATTGTCGGAATTCCATTCCGACCCCGGATCAAAATCTCACCTATCGTTCGGATTCGCCAAAATTTCAACCTTCGGCATTTCAAGCCTAATTGAGCTACGGACCTCCAAAATACATTCCGAACGCGCTCCTAACCCTGAAATCACCCAACGGAGCTAATGGAACCATCGGATTTCCGTTCCAAGATCGTCTTAACACTGTTCCGGCTATGGACCGTTTTCTAGCTTTAAAGCTCTCATTTAGGGACTAAGTGTCCCAAAATGCTCCAAATTTCAGAACCGACTCTCCCGGCAAACCACAATAGCGCAGAAATGAACTTAGGGGAAATAGTTAAATTAGGGATTAGGGCGAAATTTTCTAAAACGACCGGTCGGGTCGTTACATCTTTCCACACTTAAAGATTCGTTCGTCCTCGAACGAGCATAGAAAACATACCTGGGGTAGTGAAAAGATGAGGGTACTGGCTGCGCATATCCTGCTCGGTCTCCCAAGTCGCCTCCTCGACCGGCTGGCCCCGCCACTGAACCTTTACCGAAGCGATGTTCTTTGACCTTAGCTTTCTGACTTGCCTGTCTAGAATGGCTACCGGCTCCTCAACATAAGACAGATCTTTGTCTAGCTGAACAGATGTGAAATCCAACACGTGCGATGGGTCACCATGGTATCTCCGGAGCATGGAGACATGAAATACGGGATGAACTCCGGCTAGACTGGGAGGTAAGGCCAACTCATAAGCAACCTCCCCAACACGCCTCAAAATCTCAAAAGGGCCAATAAATCTGGGACTCAGCTTTCCTTTCTTCCCAAACCTCATAACGCCCTTCATGGGCGAGACTCGAAGTAGAACCCGCTCGCCAACCATAAAAGCCACGTCGCGAACCTTCTTATCCGCATAACTCTTCCGTCTAGACTGAGCTGCACGAAGTCTGTCCTGAATCACCTTGACCTTGTCCATAGCCTCCTGAACCATATCAGTACCTAGCAACCCGGCCTCGCCCGGCTCAAACCAACCCACGGGAGACCTGCACCTCCTACCATATAGGGCCTCGTACGGTGCCATCTGAATACTAGACTGGTAGCTGTTGTTATAAGCAAACTCCGCCGGTGGCAAGAAGTGATCCCATGAACCTCCAAACTCAATCACGCACGCACGGAGCATATCCTCCAAAATCCGAATAGTGCGCTCGGACTGCCCATCAGTCTGGGGGTGAAATGCTGTGCTCAGCTCCACCCGAGTACCTAACTCCTGCTGTACAGCTCTCCAGAACCGTGAAGTGAACTGAGTGCCTCTATCTGAAATGATGGAAACTGGAATACCATGCAGCCGAACTATCTCCCTGATATAGATCTCCGCCAGTCGCTCCGATGAATATGTAGTGCTCACCGGTATAAAATGGGCGGACTTGGTCAGCCGATCCACAATGACCCAAATGGAATCAAACTTCCTAACCGTCCGTGGAAGTCCAGATACAAAGTCCATGGTAATGCGCTCCCATTTCCACTCGAGAATCTCAATTCGCTGCATCAATCCACCCGGACGCTGATGCTCATACTTCACCTGCTGGCAGTTGAGGCATCTGGAAACATAATCAACTATATCCCTCTTCATCCGCCTCCACCAGTAATGCTGTTTCAAGTCCTGATACATCTTCGCGGCTCCCGGATGGATGGAATACCGCGAGCTATGGGCCTCTCCTAGAATCAGCTCTCGAAGATCATCTACATTGGGCACACAGATGCGCCCCTGCATCCTCATAACTCCATCATCTCCGATGGTAACATCTCGAGCATCACCACGCCAAACTCTATCCCGGAGGACAAGCAAATGAGGGTCGTCGAACTGACCCTCCCTGATGCGGTCAGATAGAGAAGACCGAGAAATCACACAAGCGAGAACCCGGCTGGGCTCCGAAAGATCCAATCTAACAAACTGTCTGGCTAAAGCCTGAACATCCATCGCCATAGGCCTCTCCGAAGCTGGTAGATACGCCAAACTCCCCAAACTCTCTGCCCGACGACTCAAGGCATCGGCAACCACATTAGCCTTGCCCGGATGATAGAGAATAGTAATATCATATTCCTTCAGTAGCTCCAACCATCTCCTCTAACGCATATTCAGGTCCTTCTGCTTAAGCAAGTGCTGCAAGCTCCGGTGATCGGTGTAGATCTCACAAGGAACCCCATATAAATAATGACGCCAAATTTTCAAGGCGTGAACAATGGCAGCTAGCTCCAAATCATGAACAGGGTAATTCTTCTCATGCACCTTCAGCTGTCTCGACGCGTAGGCAATCACCCTACCATCCTGCATCAATACCGCACCGAGTCCAACTCGTGAGGCATCACAATATACAGTATAGGACCCCGAACCCTGTAGGCAACATCAATATAGGGGCCGAAGTCAACGCTGTCTTGAGCTTCTGAAAGCTCGCCTCACACTCGTCTGTCCACTGAAAAGGGGCACCCTTTTGGGTCAATCTAGTCATAGGTTCTGCAATCGAAGAGAACCCCTCTACAAAACGACGGTAATAGCCCGCCAAACCAAGGAAACTGCGAATCTCAGTAGCGGAGGAGGGTCTGGGCCAACTCTGCACGGCCTCCACCTTCCTCGGATCTACTCGAATGCCATCACTCGACACCACGTGGCCCAAAAATGCCACTGAACTCAACCAGAATTCACATTTAGAGAACTTGGCATAAAGCTGCTTCTCCCTCAGAATCTGAAGCACTATCCTCAAATGCTGCTCGTGCTCTTCTCGGCTCCGGGAATATACTAGAATATCATCAATGAAAACAATCACGAATGAGTCCAGATAAGGCCTGAACACACTGTGCATCAAATGCATAAAGGCTGCTGGGGCATTAGTCAGCCCAAAAGACATCACTAGGAACTCATAGTGACCATACCGGGTCCTGAAGGCAGTCTTCGGGATATCTGGCTCCCGAATCTTCAGCTGGTGATACCCAGAGCGCAAATCAATCTTAGAAAACACCTGTGCGCCCTGTAGCTGGTCAAATAAATCATCAATACGGGGCAAAGGATACCGGTTCTTCACTGTAACCTTGTTCAGCTGACGATAGTCAATACACATACGCATAGAACCGTCCTTTTTCTTCACAAATAATACAGGAGCACCCCAAGGCGAAATATTGGGTCGAATAAAACCCTTGCCCAATAACTCCTGTAATTGATCCTTCAACTCCTTCAACTCGGGAGGAGCCATACGGTACGGTGGAATAGAAATGGGCTGAGTGCCCGGCAACAAGTCAATAGCAAAGTCAATATCTCTGTCGGGCGGCATGCCCGGAAGATCAGCTGGAAATACATCAGCAAAGTCACGTACCACATGAACAGAATCAATAGAGGGAGTGTCAATACTGACGTCCCGCACATAGGCTAGATAAGCATTACACCCTTTCTTAACCATACGCTGAGCTCTGAGAAAAGAAATAACACGGCTAGGGGTGTGATCTAGAGTACCACTCCACTCAATACGTGGAATGCCTGGCATAGCCGGCGTCACGGTCTTGGCGTGACAATCAAGAATAGCATAATGGGGCGACAACCAGTCCATGCCCAGAATAATATCAAAATCGACCATCCCGAGCAACAATAGATCCGCTCTGGTCTCAAAATCACAAATGGTAACCAAACACGACCGATATACACGGTCCACGACCAAAGAATCACCCACCGGAGTGGAAACATAAATGGGGGCACTCAAAGAATCCCGAGGCACACCCAGATGAGAAGCAAAGTAAGAAGACACATATGAAAAAGTGGAACCAGGGTCGAATAGAATCGATGCCTCCCTGTGGACTGACCAGAATAATACCTGTGATAACAGAGTCAGATGCAACAGCCGCAGCGCGATCAGGAATAGCATAGAATCTGGCCTGTCCCCCCTCTCGAGGGCGGCCTCTGGAACCCTGACCCCCGCCCCTGGATGGCTGGGCAGGTGGAGTGGCAGCTGGGGCTGGAATGATAGCCTGCTGGCCCTGAGAACCACGCGGATGCTGTGATGACTGATGAGGGGCTCCTCTCCTGCGCCTGGGGCACTCCCTAACCAGGTGGCGAGTATCCCCGCACTCAAAACAAGCTCCGGGAGGACGCGGTGGCTGTGACTGACCGGCCTCACCCCCACTAGTCTGACCCCTGGAAGGACCCCGCGCAGGAGGTGCACTGGAAACTGGGGGAGCATAATAAGGCTCCTGAGGTGCTGGAAGACCCGGAGTACTACCGGCTGCGGGCAATGCCGAGTGAACTGGTCGACCGGAATAACCCCTGCCAAAACGACCGGCTGATGAAGTGCGGGCACCAGAGAAATGGCCCGACTCACGAGACCTCTTGGCCTCTCTCTCTCTCCGCTCTCTGGGGAGCATACTCTCGATCCTCTTGGCAATGCTAACTGCCTGCTGATAAGATATATCTGTCTCCAGCTCTCTGGCCATGCTGGATCGGATAGGCGGAACAAGGCCCTCGATAAATCTCCGCACTCTCTCCCGAACCGTGGCTACCAAAGCCGGTGCATGCCTGGCTAGACGGGTGAAACTGATAGCATACTCCGATACTGACATGGAGCCCTGTCGCAATCTCTCAAACTCCGAGCGCCAAGAATCCCTAAGGCTCTGGGGAACAAACTCCGTCAAAAACAGATTTGAAAACTGCGTCCAGGTCAACGAAGCGGACTCCTCCGGACTATCCAACTCATACGTGCGCCACCAATCATAAGCGGTCCCACGAAACTGAAACGGCAGTGAAGGAAACCCCGCTGGTCTCCACAATCCCCATAGTACGAAGAATACGATGACACTCCTCTAGAAAACCCAATGCATCATCCGAAGCCAAACCACTAAACACTGGAGGGTCATATTTCTTGAACCTCTCCAATCTACGTTGCTCGTCCTCAGAGGCGGCTGGTCCACCTCCGGGCTGTGCTGGGGCGGCAGGAGGCATAACCAAAACATCTGGAACCTGTCCCACTGGCACACGCTGCTCCGGTGTAACGGCTGCGGGAGTCTAGGCCCCTCCCCCGGCATGAGATGTAGCTGCGACGAGAGGAAGCAGTCCTGCCTGAGCTAAAGTGGTATACATACTCATGAACTGGGCCAGGGTCTCCTGTAGTGCTGGAGTAGTAGCAGCTGTAGTCGGTGTACCAGGTGCCTGCGCTCCAACCTGGTCTACCTGTGGCACCTCAGCGGCAGCGCGCGCGGGTGTTGTGGCTGCACCTCGGGCGCGTCCTCGTCCTCTACCTCGGCCCCGGCCTCTGACGGCGGCAACAGGGGGCGCGGGTACCTGATCATCGCGAGCAGATCGTGTCTTCTCCATCTGTGAGAGAATAGAAAGCAGTAGTTTAGATTTTTTGATGTCAAAAATGTCGCACGACAAGGAATCCAAAAGAAATGAAGAGTTTCCTAAATAGTTACATAGCCCCTCGTAGATAAATACAGACGTCTCCGTATCGATCAGCGAGACTCTAAATAACCGGTCTGTGTCCCGTGACTCCTATGAACCTAGAGCTCTGATACCAACTTGTCACGACCCTAGTTCACCAATTGTGAACATGTCGTGATGGCACCTAGTCCCCACGACTAGGTAAGCCTCACGTGTTGTGGAATATACAGTTATAAATGCTTAAATAAGAAACAGCGGAAAAATATCATAAAAGATATGTAATCCGTGCCGCTTGGCACATACATCCATCACACAATGAATAAAACACTACCAAGATCCGGAACCCCACGGTAACACAGACTAAAAGAGGAAATACAACTGTGGCTCTATATGTAAAGAGTATCTAACAACGAAATGGAGAAAATGTCAACTAGTACTACTAGAATAGAAGGAAAGCCTCCGGATCTGCGGACGTAGCAGATCATACCTTGAGGTCTCCAGAAAAGCTGCGGAAATCACCTAGCACGAGCCTGCTCTGATGTACCTGGATCTGCACAACAAAAGTGTGCAGAAGAGTAGCATGAGTACACCACGGCGGTACTCAGTAAGTGCCAAGCCTAACCTCGATGGAGTAGTGACGAGGAAAGTCAGGGCCCTACCGAGAAACAATAATAATATGATGATAACAAAATAAACAGTTTAACAGATAATAACAATAATTTCCGAAATAACAACCATAAGATGATTACCGCAAATGTCTACAATTAAGCTAACAACAAATAATCAACTCAATAAAACAATTCCAGGACCTGTGGGAATTGAACCCACAGTCCCATTCTCAGTACCTCTGGGTCTCCGGGAATCGAACCCGCAGCCCATGTCTCAATAATATCTCAATAACTTAGGATCTCCGGGAATCGAACCCGCAGTCCCTACCAATAAGTCAGGATCTCGGGAATCAAACCCGTAGTCCCTACCAATAACTCAGGATCTCGGGAATCGAACCTGTAGTCCATATTTTCAATAATCTCTTGATCTCGGGAATTGAACCCGTAGTCCATATTTCAATAATCTCGGGATCTCGGGAATTGAACCCGTAGTCCATATTTCAATAATCTCAGGATCTCGGGAATTGAACCCGTAGTCCATATTTCAATACAGCAAGTAAAGGAATACACAGAGAGAAGTATAATATGCTTAACGATAACTTCGCCGATGAACAGCGCCAGCGATTACCAAGAAAACCCAAATAAGTCAATTAAGCAACTAGACAGTTAGATTCTATCTAATCATGCTTTTCTAACTACTACCGGGTAGGAATATCGAATTTAACAACTAAAAAACAAGAATATCACTCATTGAACATTTTGAGTAAAGTATGTGTTCAACAACCAGCGCATGTACACGCCCGTCACCTCGCGTACAAGGCATTTAAAGTATCACAATAATATCCTAGGGGTGAAAGTCCCCCACACAAAGTTAGACAAGCCACTTACCTCAATTCCGGTACAAAACCGCTAAGAAATAACCCTCTTGCCGCGAATGTCGGTCTCCACAAGTGTAGTATCTGATAAAAATCAATATAATCACATCAAAATGGGCCAATTGGGCATTACCCAATCAAAATAACTCAAAATATACCAAAACCCACAAGTTGTCAAAACCCGACTTTCGGTACGCTTATCGAAAAATCACGAAAATTATATATTCGGGTTCCTTATCTCAATACGAGTCTAAGCATATAAGATTTACCAAATTCGGACTCCATTTGCCCATTCAAAACCTTGATTTTCTAATGTTCAAGCCTAGGGCTAAATCCTCCATAAATTACCCCAAATTCCTCCATTTTTATGAGATAATTGCATAATATTGTCAACAATAATCATAATTTGAGTCCATAGTTGATTACCTGAAGAAACCCCTTGAATCTCCCTTCAAAATTGCCCAAATCGCCCCTTAAGCCGAGCCCTCAAGTTTGGAAATGTTTCTGAAATTTCTAACTTCTGATATAATTAACTCTCTGCGATTTCCGCTTCTGCGGACAAAAATTTCGCTTCTGCGGATCCGCTTCCGCGACATTTTGTCGCTTTTGCGAAGCCTAGGCCTGGCTGGCCCATTCCGCTTCTGCGAGAAAAGGACCGCTTCCGCGCGTCCGCTTCCGCGATTGGACAACCGCTCCTGCGAGACTTTCCGCTTCTGCGATCAGTGGTCCTGCTTCTGCAGACTCGCTTAAGCGAATGCCCCTCCGCTCCTGCGGATTCTCACTCCTCGACCCAAGGTCGCTTCTGCGACGAGTCGTCCGCACCCGCGACTCCGCCTCGGCGGAAGAGGATCCGCCTCTGCGAACCCAGGCGCTCCTGCGCCCCAAGTTCCGCTCCTGCGGGCTCGCCTCTGCGGTCCCATTTCCGCAGGGGCGATAACGACAGAACAGAAGGCCCAACCTGCAATTTTCCATGTTTTCCTTCCGTTTAACCATCCGAAACCACCCCGAGGCCCCCGGGACCTCATCCAAACACACCAACACATCCTAATACCTTATTCGAACTTGTTCCAATCCTCAAAACACGTCTAACAACATCAAAACCCATAATTCACATCGAATTCAAGCCTAAATTCCTTAAAACTTTCCGAATTGCACATCCGATCTAAAACCCAACCAAACGACGTCCGAATGACCTGAAAATTTGCGGACATATCCAAACTCACATAACGAAGCTACAGAAATTGTCGGAAATTCATTCCGACCCCGGATCAAAATCTCACCTATCGTTCGGATTCGCCAAAATTTCAACCTTCGGCATTTCAAGCCTAATTGAGCTACGGACCTCCAAAATACATTCCGAACGTGCTCCTAACCCCGAAATCACCCAACGGAGCTAATGGAACCATCGGATTTCCGTTCCGAGATCGTCTTAACACTATTCCGGCTACGGACCATTTTCTAGTTTTAAAGCTCTCATTTAGGGACTAAGTGTCCCAAAATGCTCCAAATTTCAGAACCGACTCTCCCGGCAAACCACAATAGCAGAAATGAACTTAGGGGAACAGTTAAATTAGGGATTGGGGCGTAATTTTCTAAAACGACCGGTCGGGTCGTTACATACTTGTCACGACCCTAGTTCACCAATTGTGAACAGGTCGTGATGGCACCCAGTACCCACGACTAGGCAAGCCTAACACGTTGCGGAATATATAAGTTATAAATACTTAAATAAGATACAGCGGAAAAATAGCATAAAAGATATGTAATCCGTGCCGCTTGGCACATACATCCGTCACACAATGAATAAAACACTACCAAGATCCGGAACCCCACGGTAACACAGACTAAAAGGGAAATACAACCGTGGCTCTATGTGTAAAGAGTATCTAACAACGAAATGAAGAAAAATGTCAACTAGTAATACTAGAATAGAAGGGAAGCCTCCGGATCCGCGGACGTAGCAGATCATACCTCGAAGTCTCCCAGAAAGCTGCGGAATCACCTAGTACGAGCCTGCTCTGATGTACCTGGATCTGCACAACAAAAGTGTGCAGAAGAGTAGCATGAGTACACCACGGCGGTACTCAGTAAGTGCCAAGCCTAACCTCGATGGAGTAGTGACGAGGTAGGTCAGAGCCCTACTGAGAAAACAATAATATAATGATGATAACAAAATAAACAGTTTAAATGATAATAATTTCCGAAATAAAGACATTATGATGATTACTGCAACTGTCTACAATTAAGCTAACAACAAATAACCAACTCAAATAAACAAATCCAGGATCTGTGGGAATTGAACCCACGGTCCCATTCTCAGTACCTCTGGGTCTCCGGGAATCGAACCCGCAGCCCATGTCTCAATAATATCTCAATAACTCGGGATCTTCGGGAATCGAACCCGCAGTCCCTACCAATAAGTCAGGATCTCGGGAATCGAACCCGTAGACCATATTTCAATAAATCTCAGGATCTCGGGAATCGAACCCGTAGTCCACATTTTAATAATCTCGGGATCTCGGGAATCGAACCCGTAGTCCACATTTCAATAATCTCAGGATCTCGGGAATCGAACCGGTAGTCCATATTTCAATAATCTCAAGATCTCGGGAATCGAACCCATAGTCCATATTTCAATAATCTCAGGATCTCGGGAATCGAACCCGTAGTCCATATTTCAATAAGCTCAGGATCTCGGGAATCGAACCCGTAGTCCATATTTCAATAATCTCGGGATCTCGGGAATCGAACCCGTAGTCCATAACCACAGCAAGTAAAGGAATACACAGAGAGAAGTATAATATGCTTAATGATAACTTCACCGATGAACAGCGCCAGCGATTACCAGAAAACTCAAGTAAGTCAATTAAGCAACTTGACAGTTAGATTCTATATAATCATGCTTTTCTAACTACTATCGGGTAGGAATATCGAATTTAACAACTAAGAACAGGAATATCACTCATTGAACATTTTGAGTAAAATATGTGTTCAACAACCAGCGCATGTACACGCCCGTCACCTCGCGTACAAGGCATTTAAAGTATCACAATAATATCCTAGGGGTGAAAGTCCCCCACACGAGGTTAGACAAGCCACTTACCTCGACTCCGGTACAAAACCGCTATGAAACAACTCTCTTGCCGTGAATGTCGGCCTCCACAAGTGTAGAATCTGATAAAAATCAATAGAATCACATCAAAATAGGCTAATTGGGCATTACCCAATCAAAATAACTCAAAATACACCAAAACCCACAAGTTCCCAAAACCCGACTTTCGGTACGCTTATCGAAAAATCACGAAAGTTATATTTTCAGAACCCTTGTCTCAATACGAGTCTAAGCATATAAAGTTTATCAAATACGGACTCCATTTGCCTTCTCAAAACCTTGATCTTCTAAAGTTCAAGCCTAGGGTGAAAACCCCCATAAAACACCCCAAATTCCTCCATTTTCATGAGATAATTGCATAATATTGTCAACAATAATCATAATTTGAGTCCATAGTTGATTACCTGAAGAAACCCTTGAATCTCCCTTCAAAATCGCCCAAATCGCCCCTTAAGCCGAGCCCTCAAGTTTGGAAATGTTTCTGAAATTTCTAACTTTTGATACAATTAATCTTCTGCGATTTTCGCTTCTGCGGACTATTTTCCGCTTCTGCGGATCCGCTTCCGCGACACTTTGTTGCTTCTGTGAACCCCAGGCCCGGCTGGCCCATTCCGTTTCTGCGAGCCTAAAGCCGCTTCCGCGAGGCCGCTCCTGCGGACAAACGTCCGCTCCTGTGGATATTTTCGCTCCTACGAATAAGAGTCCGCTTCTGCGGACTCGCCTAAGCTAAGCGGAGGCTTGTCCGCTTCTGCGAAATTCCCCAACTCGTCTCCTGACCGCTTCTGCGGTCCCCATCCTCGCACCTGCGATGCCGCTCATGCGGACAAGGACCGCCCCTACGCTCCCGTCCGCTTCCGCGCTCCAATTTCCGCTTCAGCGGACTCGCCTCTGCGGTTCCATTTCCGCAGGGGCGAAAACAACAGAGGCAGAATTCCCTAACCTGCAATTTCCATGATTTTCTCCCGTTTAACCATCCGAAACCACCCCGAGGCCCCCGGGATCTTATCCAAACACACCAACACATCCTAATACCTTATTCGAACTTGTTCCAATCCTCAAAACACGTCTAACAACATCAAAACCCATAATTCACATCGAATTCAAGCCTAAATTTCTTAAAACTCTCTGAATTACACATTCGATCTAAAACCCGACCAAACGACTTCCGAATGACCTGAAAATTTGTGGACATATCCAAAATCACATAACGAAGCTACAGAAATTGTCGGAATTCCATTCCGACCCCCGGATCAAAATCTCACCTATCGTTCGGATTCGCCAAAATTTCAACCTTCGGCATTTCAAGCCTAATTGAGCTACGGACCTCCAAAATACATTCCAAACGCTCTCCCAACCCCGAAATTACCTAACGGAGCTAATGGAACCATCGGATTTCCGTTCCGAGATCGTCTTAACACTGTTCCGGCTACGGGCCATTTTCTAGCTTCAAAGCCCTTATTTAGGGACTAAGTGTCCCAAAATGCTCAAATTTTCAGAACCGACTCTCCCGGCAAACCACAATAGCAGAAATGAACTTAGGGGAACAGTTAAATTAGGGATTGGGGCGTAATTTTCTAAAAAGACCGGTCGGGTCGTTACATCTTCCCACACTTAAAGATTCGTTCGTCCTCGAACGAGCATAGAAAATATACCCGGAGTAGTGAAAAGATGAGGGTACTGGCTGCGCATATCCTGCTCACTCTCCCAAGTCGCCTCCTCGACCGGCTGGCCCCACAACTGAACCTTTACCGAAGCGATGTTCTTTGACCTTAGCTTTCTGACCTGCCTGTCTAGAATGGCTACCGGCTCCTCAACATAAGACAGATCCTTGTCTAGCTGAACAGAAGTGAAATCCAACACATGCGACGGGTCACCAAGGTATCTCCGGAGCATGGAGACATGAAATACGGGATGAACTCCGGCTAGACTGGGAGGTAGGGCCAACTCATAAGCAACCTCCCCAACACGCCTCAAAATCTCAAAAGGGCCAATAAACCTAGGACTCAGCTTTCCTTTCTTCCCAAACCTCATAACGCCCTTCATGGGCGAGACTCGAAGTAGAACCCGCTCGCCAACCATAAAAGCCACATCGCGAACCTTCTTGTCCGCATAACTCTTCTGTCTAGACTGGGCTGCACGAAGTCTGTCCTGAATCACCTTGACCTTGTCCATAGCATCCCGAACCATATCAGTACCTAGCAACCTGGCCTCGCCCGGCTCAAACCAACCCACGGGAGACCCGCACCTCCTACCATATAGGGCCTCGTACGGTGCCATCTGAATACTAGACTGGTAGTTGTTGTTATAAGCAAACTCCGCCAGTGGCAAGAAGTGATCCCATGAACCTCCAAACTCAATCACGCACGCACGGAGCATATCCTCCAAAATCCGAATAGTGCGCTCGGACTGACCATCAGTCTGGGGATGAAACGCTGTGCTCAGCTCCACCCGAGTACCTAACTCCTGCTGTACGGCTCTCCAGAACCGTGAAGTGAACTGAGTGCCTCTATCTGAAATGATGGAAACCGGAATACCATGCAGCCGAACTATCTCCCTGATGTAGATCTCCGCCAGTCGTTCCGATGAATAAGTAGTGCTCACCGGTATGAAATGGGCGGACTTGGTCGGCCGATCCACAATAACCCAAATGGAATCAAACTTCCTAACAGTCCGTGGAAGCCCAGATACAAAGTCCATGGTGATGCGCTCCCATTTCTACTCTGGAATCTCAATCTGCTGCATCAATCCACCCGGACGCTGATGCTCATACTTCACCTACCGGCAGTTGAGGCATCTAGAAACATAATCAACTATATCCCTCTTCATCCGTGTCACGACCCGGATTTTTCCCCCAACATCGGGATCGTGATGGCGCCTACTCGTGGTAGCTAGGCAAGCCACTGTATTCATACTATATTGTTTTTTAACACAATTTTAATTAAATAAATGCGGAATACTTTATCAAAATGGAAATAACAATTCACAAGGTGAAAATCATACTGAAATCCTCAACCCAAGACGTGGAGTCACCAACTCACGAACTACTATGGAATACTACACATAAAAGTCTGAAGGAAATATAACATAATTCTGTTTGTCTCGGAACAAAGAGACTATAGCTAATAACATAAATAAAGAAAGAGACGCCGGGCCTGCGGACGTCTGCAAGCTACCTCGGTCTCAAATATGATTAGCTCCCACGCAATCGATTTGCTGATGCTGCTGCTCCTGATCGTAACCTGGACCTGTGCAAAGATGCACAGAAGTGTAATATCAGCACAACCGACCCCATGTGCTGGTAAGTGCCTGGCCTATCCCGGCGAAGTAGTGGCAAGCCTAGGACCAGACACCCACATAAACTTGTGCAATTCAATATATATATGTGTATACCACAAAATAACAAGAAATAACCAAGTATTAACACCATAAAGAATATCTCAAAGAATTCAACAATTAATCACAGTTAATAAATTCACAAGGAAAAAAAAACAAAGTATAATGTAAACACAAGTAATATCAATTCAAGAAATAGCAAGCAGTTGCACGGCATCACCCTTCGTGCTTTTACTCTCATCCTCACCAAATAAACAAATAAAGTACACGGCATCACCCTTCGTGCTTTTACTCTCATCCTCACATCTATAGTACGGCATGATCCTTCGTACATGGTTCAATAACAGGGCACGGCATGATCCTTCGTGCATAATCAATAAATAAACATGGCACGGCATTAACCTTCGTGCATAAATAATAAATAAACATGGCACGGCATCACCCTTCGTGCATTATCACTCTTCCTCACCCGAATAACAATCACAGTTAAGGGCAAAGAAAGAAACAGTAATTCATAAACTGTCCCAACAAGGGCAATCAATAATCATCTTCACAACAAGTCCCAACAAGTGAGAACAATAACAATTCATCTGTAATATATCTCAAAATAATCATTTTCCAACGACTCACGGTCATACTAGACGCCAGTGTATGGATGCTCGTCACCACGACCCATACACCGCACTCGATCACATAACACATAACACATAATCCTATTCCCTCAAGCTAGGATAGAACAAACACTTACCTCGAATGCTTATGAACAATTCAATCCGTGGAAATGTCTTTTCTTTCAATTTGGCTCCAATCCAACCGTATCTATACACAATTGATTTAATATCATCAATTCTACTCAACAAACTAATTCTTAAGACCAAATACAACTTTTACAACATTCCGCCCGGAATAGTGAATTTCAACCCCGGGCCCACATGGTCGGAACTCGGGGTTAGGACCAAAATCCGGTTACCCATCCCCCACGAGTTCATGTATATAATTTGTTTCAAAATCGGACCTCAATTCGAGGTCCAATTCCCCAATTTATGAAAAACCTATTTTCTAACAAAAACAAGAAGTTTACCATGAAAATCATTGATTTTTAATGAAAAACATGTTTAATGATGTTAGGAATTGAAAGAATTAAGTAAAAAGTGACTTACAATCATTTTGATGAAGAAGAAATCCTTGAAGAATCGCAAATGGGTGTTTTGGTTTTGTAAAAAGTGAAGAAATGACTGAAATTCGTGTTTTTCAGGTCTCTGTGTTCGCATTTGCGAACATGGGTTCGCAATTGCGAACCCCGACCAATTTCTGGAGTTTGAAAAATAAGCTAAGGCTGGGAAGTTCGCATTTGCGAACATTTGTTCGCATTTGCGAACACTGGCAGTCAAAGGGATGTTCGCATTTGCGAACAAATGTTCGCATTTGCGAACACATGCTGTATAAGGCAGTGTTCGCATTTGCGAACAATGGTTCGCATTTGCGAACCAAAGCAGTATGGGGAATGTTCGCATTTGCGAATATTTGTTCGCATTTGCGAACATAAGCAGGCACTGCGGACCTTCGCAAATGCGAACAATTGTTCGCATTTGCGAACAAGGCTGGGCCAAAGGGGGCTTCGCATTTGCGATGAAGGTTCGCATTTGCGAGCCTTGCCTTACACTGCCCCCTTCGCAATTGCGAGAAATTCTTCGCAATTGCGAAGCCAACAACTGGGTGAAAAACCAGCAGTTCAAAATTTCAGGATTTCATCCAACGGCCTATCAAATCTTTACCCGAGCCTCCCGGGCTCCAAACCAAACATGTACATAACCTCAAAAACACATTATGGACTTGTTCGTGCGATCACATCGCCAATATCACTTCGTTTTAATCAAATCAAGCCTCAAACTCATGATTTTCATACTTTTGATTTTCAAAACTTCTTAACGTGGAACTCAAGGTCCAAAACATCTCAAACGACATCCAAATGTCACCAAACTTTACGGAAATCACATATATAATATTTAAGACTTGTACCGGGCGTCGGAACCAAAATACGAGCCCGATACCAAGGTCAATTAATTTATTTCCTTTAATAATTACATCAAAAACAATTTCACATAAAAATTCATAACTCGGCTCTAGGCCTCGGAATTCGACTCCGGACGCATGTCCAAGTCCCATATTTTTCTACGGACCTCTCGGGACCATCCAATCTCGGGTCCGGATCCGTTTACCAAAAATGTTGACCGAAGTCAACCATATCAATATTAATATCATTTTTATCCAAATTTCTCATAGAATTCATATTTTCTATCACAAAATCTTTCCGGCTACATGCTCGGATCGTGCACGTAAATCGAGGCAACATAGAATGAGGTTTTCAAGTCATCAGAAGCTCGAAATGATTAATTAAATAAGTGATGACCCTTTGGGTCGTCACAATCCGCCTCCACCAGTAATGCTGTTTCAAGTCCTGATACATCTTCGCGGCACCCGGATGGATGGAATACCGCGAACTATGGGCCTCTGCTAGAATCGGCTCTCGAAGATCATCTACATTGGGCACACAGATACGCCCCTGCATCCTCATGAGTCCATCATCCCCGGTGGTAACATCTCGAGCATCACCACGCCGAACTCTATCCTGAAGGACAAGCAAATGAGGGTCGTCGAACTGACGCTCCCCGATGCGGTCAAATAGAGAAGACCGAGAAACCACACAAGCTAGAACCCGGCTGGGCTCCGAAAGATCCAGTCTAACCAACTGCCTGGCCAAAGCCTGAACATCCATCGCCATAGGCCTCTCCTAAGCTGGTAGATATGCTAAACTCCCCAAACTCTCTGCCGACGACTCAAGGCATCAGCAACCACATTAGCCTTGCCCGGATGATAGAGAATAGTAATATCATAGTCCTTCAGTAGCTCCAACCATCTCCTCTGACGCATATTCAGGTCCTTCTGCTTAAGCAAGTGCTGCAAGCTCCGGTGATCAGTGTAGGTCTCACAAGGAACCCCATATAAATAATAACGCCAATTTTTCAATGCGTGAACAATGGCAGCTAGCTCCAAATCATGAACAGGGTAATTCTTCTCATGCACCTTCAGCTATCTGGACGCGTAGGCAATCACCCTACCATCCTGCATCAATACCGCATCAAGTCCAACTCGTGAGGCATCACAATATAGAGTATAGGACCCCGAACCCGTAGGCAACATCAATATAGGGGCCGAAGTCAAAGAAGCTCGCCTCACACTCATATGTCCATTGAAAAGGGGCACCCTTTCGGGTCAATCTGGTCATAGGTGCTGCAATCGAAGAGAACCCCTCTACAAAACGACGGTAATAGCCCGCCAAACCAAGGAAACTGCGAATCTCAGTAGCGGAGGAGGGTCTGGGCCAACTCCGCACGGCCTCCACCTTCCTCGGATCTACTCGAATACCATCACTCGACACCACGTGGCCCAAAAATGCCACTGAACTCAACCAGAATTAACATTTAGAGAACTTGGCATAAAGCTGCTTCTCCCTCAGGATCTGAAGCACTATCCTCAAATGCTGCTCGTGCTCTTCCCGGCTCCGAGAATATACTAGAATATCATCAATGAAGACAATCACGAACGAGTCCGGATAAGGCCTGAACACACTGTGCATCAAATGCATAAATGCTGCTGGAGCATTAGTCAACCCAAAAGACATCACGAGGAACTCATAGTGACCATACCGGGTCCTGAAGGCAGTCTTCGGGATATCCGGCTCCCGAATCTTCAGCTGGTGATACCCAGAGCGCAAATCAATCTTAGAAAACACATGTGCGCCCTGTAGCTGGTCAAATAAATCATCAATACGGGGCAAAGGATACCGGTTCTTCACTGTAACCTTGTTCAGCTGACGATAGTCAATACACATACGCATAGAACCGTCCTTTTTCTTCACAAATAATACGGGAGCACCCCAAGGCGAAACACTGGGTCGAATGAAACCTTTACCCAATAACTCCTGTAATTGATCCTTCAACTCCTTCAACTCAGGAGGAGCCATATGGTACGGTGGAATAGAAATGGGCTGAGTGCCCGGCAACAAGTCAATAGCAAAGTCAATATCTCTGTCGGGCGGCATGCCCGAAAGATCAGCTGGAAATACATCAGCAAAGTCACGTACCACATGAACAGAATCAATAGAGGGAGTGTCAATACCGACGTCCCGCACATAGGCTAGATAAGCAGCACACCCCTTCTCAACCATACGCCGAGCTCTGAGAAAAGAAATAACACGGCTGGGGGTGTGATCTAGGGTACCACTCCACTCAATACGTGGAATGCCTGGCATAGCCAGCGTCACGGTCTTGGCGTGACAATCAAGAATAGCATAATGGGGCGACAACCAGTCCATGCCCAGAATAATATCAAAATCGACCATCCCAAGCAGCAATAGATCCGCTCTGGTCTCAAAATCACAAATGGTAACCAAACACGACCGATATACGCGGTCCACTACCAAAGAATCACCCACCGGAGTGGAAACATAAATGGGGGCACTCAAAGAATCCCGAGGCACACCCGGATGAGAAGCAAAGTAAGAAGACACATATGAAAAAGTGGAACCAGGGTCGAATAGAACCGATACCTCCCTGTGACTAACCAGAATAATACCTGTGATAACAGAGTCAGATGCAACAGCCGCAGCGCGATCAGGAATAGCATAGAATCTGGCCTGTCCCCCCTCTCGAGGGTGGCCTCTGGAACAATACATCCACAACTCAACAAGACATCACAATGTATTTCAACAACATTAAATCTCAATACTATACGAATCATATTATCACAATTTATACCTGAACCTACGCTACACCTGCTCACATAATAACACATATCAAATACCCTTCAATTACACATCATAATCAACCCACCTACTTTGCATCAATCTAGTATTTCAGTACAACACCTTCCACCAGGATTTACATAGCATAATCACTTTAATCTTCCTGAGTCTAAACTTGTTTTACTACACGTAAGGCACTTTACCTTCCAACTAAGAGATATGATAAATATTCACCACGCACATAGTTAGGGCTACATAACAGATCACAATAAGAATCGAATACCTTACAGCTCACCCATTATTGAACCGCCATTTCCACAATTAGGGACAATACTGATCATATGAATTTCATAATACCAGCTCGCGAAATTAGCACCTTGGTGCTCAAGCCATAGACAAAGATCCGGCCTCAAGTCCTCAAGACTGGCCCAACATGAACTCACAGAGATTATATCTCGCCCCTCGACCAGGGAATCACAAGCCATCAAGGCGATTATATTACTGAGCGTTCGAGTGCGCGTACAAATGTATGGAAGGAATTTCCAAGAATTATATCTCAAGCTGAATCAAGTACGCACGATAAGAATTCCAAGAAATGTGAAGTATTTCCTAAAGGTTTCCAGCCTCCCGAGGATAAGTACAGGTGTCCTCGTACCGATCCACAAGACTCTACCAATCGGCTCAAGACTCATGAGGCCTAGTAACCTAGGCTCTGATACCAACTTGTCACGACCCCAATCCCGGTCGTGATGGCGCCCAACACACCTGCTAGGCAAGCCCGACCATTTACACTCTCATCCCGAGCATGAAGCTCAAATCAATTACCTGAATATTATTATCAACAATAAAGCTAAACTGAATAGTCACCCCAAAGATCTAGGGTCACAAGTCTAGAGCCTCTAACATGATCGGATACAATATCTAAACCAAATACTCAAGTTTGAATAATGTGTATACAAAGGAAAACTAGAATAAGAAAAGATGTCAGGTCCTGCGAACGCCAGCAGCTACCTCAACAAGTCTGATAACTCTGTAAAACGAGACTCCTCAGCTAAACCTCCAGCGTACCTGAATCTGCACACAAAGGTGCAGGGAGTAGGGGTGAGTACTAAGTACCAAGTGAGTAATAAATATATACAAGTAGCTGAAAGTAAGAAATCCACAGAATACCACATAATGAAGCTAAACTACAGTCCGATTCCTCCTACGATCTAGCAACAAAAACAGTACATTACCACTATCACAGATAATTCACAGACAAAGATGCAATGCAAAGCACATAACCGCTACGGCGTGTAGCCCGATCCATTTAACGTCGACGGCGGTCACTGGGGTGTGTACAGACTCCGAAGGGGCTCCTACAGCCCAAGCGCAAATACCGTTGCGGCGTGCAGCCCGATCCTCATATCATAATAACCTTTGCGGCGTGCAGCACGATCCATCCTCAGTCCACAATAATCAGATAAGTCACAAAACAGCTCAATTTACTTATTTCCAGTTTCCAGTTCATAATTTATGAAAAATACTTCAACTTTTATTTAATTTTTGCAAAATCGGTGACTTAGCATTTCAATACTGTGATTTCAAATTCCAGGACTGAGATCAGTGATTAAGCAAGTATAGCTATCACATATATACTATCCCCTAGGGATACTACAGGTCGGCACAAGGCCCCAAACAAGGCTTACAGCCCACAAATATGTCAAACACAGTGTATTTTCATCACTAATAGCATATTATCCATATCCGGGACGGACCAAGTCTAAATTCCCAGTCACAATAAATCCCGCACCTGCCATGGGGTGCAAGCCACGCCCTACTAGCGTCACAATGTGCTAAGCCGGGGTTTCGAACCCTCAGGCTACCATATTCACAAACTACTCACCTCTAGCCGGTTGTAGACTCGTCCGCAATGCCTTTTCCTTAAGAATTCGCTGCCTCGCGTGTAGAATCTATTCAAACCACAATAATTATGTCATTTACGGGTCAAAGAAATATAACCCATTTTAATTTACATGAAAAACACATAAATACGCTAAGTTGGTAAAAATCCGACCCCGGGCCCGCTGTCCGAAAAATTCAGAAAATTATACCAATGCGACCCTCGTCTCGCCACGAGTCCGTGCATATAGAATTTATCGAAATCGGAGTTCGAATGGCCTTTCAAAACTCAAAATCTCGTTTTCAATACCTAGGCCACAATTATTCACAATTTCTACCCAAATTCATGAAGATTGATGTTAATTCTACCATAGAATTATGTTTTTGAGTCAAGAATCTTACCTCTGATGATTACCCGTTGAAATCCCAGTGTTTTCCCGTGAGTTCTTCTCTCTAGGGCTCAAAATTTGTGTTTTGGATGTGAAACCCGCGACTACACTGGTTCTGCAATTTAATTTCACTGCCAGACATTTTTGTTCTACGCGTTCGTGATGCTCCTCACGTGAACGCGATGCCTTGTTCCGTTCATACATCGCGAACGCGACGTGTAGTCACACGTCTTCGAAGATCATTTTCCCCAGCCGCCGGATTTCCTCTACGCGAACGCGTAGGGCCTCACGCGAACGCGAAGCTTTGTCCCCCTTGCCTACGCGAACACGATGCCCAGTCACGCGAACGCGGAGCTTTGACTCGCCTGGCCTTCGCGAACGCGACTGCTTTCACGCGAACGCGAAGGCTTATTTCTTGCTGCACAGACCTGCAATTTTCTGCAGGTTTTTCCAAGTTTAAAAATGCACGGATGATGGTCCGAATTCATCCCGAGGCCCCCGAGACCTCAACGAAAACCACCAACATACTCCAAAACATGATACAAACTTGTTCCAATCATAAAAACTCCATCCTAAACATCAAAATCACCATTTTCACACGGATTCAAGCCTAAGTTTCTTTAAAACTTCCGAAACTAACATTCAATCCAAAACCCGATCAAACGACGTCCGAATGACCTGAAATTTTGTACGCATATCCAAAATCACATGACGAAGCTACAGAAATTGTCGGAATTCTATTCCGACCCCCGGATCTAAATCTCACCTACCGTTCGAATTTCATCAAAATTCAACCTTAGCCAATTCAAGCCTAAAACTATACCGGACCTCCGAATTTGATTCCGATTGTACTCCTAAGTCATAAATGATCCCCTGAAACTAGTCGAGTCATCAGATTTCAATTCCGAGCTATCTAACTCACCGGTCAACATTCGGTTGACTTTTCCAACCTATTCTTCTCATAAAAGAATTTATGGCTTCATTTCTATTCAAATTCTCTCCGATTTGCTTCTAACTCTCCAAACACCTTTAAATTAGCATATTGAGGTATTAAATGAAGAAAACGGGACGATAACTCCCGTAACGACAAGTCGGGTCATTACATATCTCGAGAGATGCGTTCGCGTAACTTCAACTAAACTTTTCTTAATAAATAATAAAGCGTTATTAATTGTGGACACGTTTGCGTGACATGATTTTTGACGCGCCAAACAAGCGGGTATATGTATGTGTAAACCGTTTCAAGGTAATTTTCTTAATTAGAAATGGTAAAAATATAATTGCATATAGGTCCTTAAAATGAGTAGTTGAACAATTAAGCCGAATAATAATTATTAAGCGACCGTGCTAGAACCACGGAATCTGGGGGTGCCTAACAATTTCCCTCAGGTTAACAAAATTCTTTATCTAGAATTTTTGGTTTGCAGACTTTTGAAAATAAAACTTCCTCGATTTGGGATTTTAAATGAATCGGTGACTTGGGACACCGTAATTTATTCCAAGTGGTGATTCTGACATAAATAAATAATCCCATTTTGAATAATATCACTTTAATTGAAAAAACTCCCTTATACTACCCTCTCGGGGGTATGTGTAAAAAAAGGAGGTGTGACACATTATCATGTAAGAAAGAGTGTAACGCACGAAGGGCGATGTTGTGTCATTTCATTTATATTACCATATGATGATGTGAGAAAAACTATGAAGGGTGATGTCATGCCCTTTCATTTTCATTATCGTGATTTCATTTATATTGTCATGTGAGGATGAGAGTAAAAATATGAGGTGTGATATAGTGCTATTTTATTACATTGTCATGTGAGGATGAGTGTAAAAATACGAAAGCTGATGTCGTACCATTTTATTTACATATCATGTGAGGATGAGAGTAAAAGTACGAAAGGTGATGCCGTGCCATTTTATTTACATTACCATATTTTTATATTATCATGTGTTCATTGGAATGAAGGGTGTTTCCATGCAGGCGAGGACCGGAGACATGCATTATGTGATAATATTTTTTCCTTGTATATACATTCATGCCTTTATCTTGAGTTGTTGCTATTGCACCTATGTTTATATGTGACTAGTCGTTGTTGTTCTGTCTTTGTCATCTATCTCAATTGTTATTGTGTTATCCATGTATTCTATTTGTTTAACTAGTAAATATCATGCTTTCTTCTTGTTTGTCATATCTACATCTATGTCGTTTCTCATTTGTTGCACTTTCGTATAAGCCTTCTACCATGTTAGTTACTCATGCCTTCTATTTGTTTAGCTTATAAATATCATGCTTTCCTTAATGGCTGTTATATCTATAATTAAGCCTTCTATCATGTTAGCTAGTAAAATTTATGTTCCTCTGTCTTAAATGCTATCATTACTTTTATGCTTTCTATCTAGTCTGTTACAGTTTCCCATATGCACTGTTTTGCTCATTATTTCTTCCTGTGTGTCTCCCAATTTATTCTTATTGCTATTAGCATTTCATTCATCTGGTTGGTACCATTATACATATGCTCGATGAGGAAGAGATAAACGGATGAATGGTGTTGTTGTGCCAATTAATTTGATATACATTACTATATTTGGTTGAATGAGATAAATGCATGAAGGGTGTTGTCGTGCAATTTGATTTCATATCTTGAGCATATTTCTCACACCATGAAAGTTATAAATTTACTACTATAACTTCTTCTAGCAATCATTTACTGCATCGCATAGTTGTTTTATTGTATTGTTATCTGTTATGTTCTAGAACTGTTTCTATTGCTAGTCTATTGCACAGCTTATAACGGTGGGTATATTTGCGAACAATGGTTCGCATTTGCGAACCAAGGCAGTATGGGGAATGTTCGCATTTGTGAACTTTTGTTCGCATTTGCGAACATAGGCAGCACTGGGGACCTTCGCAAATGCGAATAATTGTTCGCATTTGCGAACAAGGCTGGCTTCGCATTTGCGATCAAGGTTCGCATTTGCGAGCCTTGCCTTACACTGTCCCCTTCGCAATTGCGAGAAATTCTTCGCAATTGCGAAGCCAACAGCTGGGTGAAAAACCAGCAGTTCAAAAATTCAGATTTTCATCCAACGGCCTATCAAATCTTTACCCGAGCCCCCGGGCTCCAAACCAAACATGTACATAACCTCAAAAACACATTATGAACTTGTTCGTGCGATCACATCGCCAATATCACTTCGTTTTAATCAAATCAAGCCTCAAACTCATGATTTTCATACTTTTGATTTTCAAAACTTCTTAACTTGGAACTCAAGGTCCAAAACATCTCAAACGACATCCAAATGTCACCAAACTTTACAGAAATCACATATATAATATTTAAGACTTGTACCGGGCGTCGGAACCAAAATACGAGCCCGATACCAAGGTCAATTACTTTATTTCCTTTAATAATTACATCAAAAACAATTTCACATAAAAATTCATAACTTGGGCTCTAGGCCTCAGAATTCGACTCCGGACGCATGTCCAAGTCCCATATTTTCCTACGGACCTCTCGTGACCATCCAATCTCGGGTCCGGATCCGTTTACCAAAAATGTTGACCGAAGTCAACCATATCAATATTAATATCATTTTTATCCAAATTTCTCATAGAATTCATATTTTCTATCACAAAATCTTTCGGCTACATGCTCGGATCGTGCACGTAAATCGAGGCAACATAGAATGAGGTTTTCAAGGCCTCAGAAGCTCGAAATGATTAATTAAATAAGTGATGACCCTTTGGGTCGTCACAATCTCCACCTCTAAAACAACCGTTCGTCCTCGAACGGACAAAAGAAATGAGTACCTGAGTCAGGAAATAAGTGTGGGTAGCGGCTCCGCATATCAGACTCGGACTCCCGGGTTGATGCCTCAGGAGGCTGACCTCTCCATTGAACACGCACAGAAGGATAACTCTTCGACCTCAACTGTCGAACCTGTCGGTCTAGAATAGCCACCGGCTCCTCCTCGTAAGATAGATCATTGTCCAATTGGACAGTACCGAAGTCTAACACATGTGTGGGATCGCCGTGGTATCTCCGAAGCATAGATACGTGAAAAACTGGATGCACGGCTGATAAGCTAGGCGGAAAAGCTAATCTGTAAGCCACCCCTCCCACTCTTTCTAGAATCTCAAATGGGCCAATATACCTAGGGCTGAGCTTGCCCTTCTTCCCAAACCTCATCACGCCCTTCATAGGCGACACCGGAGCAATACTCGTTCACCGACCATGAAATCTACATCTCGAACCTTACGATCCGCATAAGTCTTTTGCCTGGACTGAGCTGAACGCAATCTCTCCTGAATAGTCTTGACCTTATCCAAGGCCTCCCGAACTAAGTCTGTACCCAACAACCGAGCCTCTCCCGGTTCAAACCATCCAACCGGTGATCGACATCGCCTACCATACAACGCCTCGTACGGAGCCATCTAGATGCTAGATTGGTAACTGTTATTATAGGCGAACTCTGCTAATGGTAGAAACTGGTCCCACGAGCCTCCGAAATCAATAACACAGGCTCGAAGCATGTCCTCAAGAATCTGAATAGTCCTCTCGGACTGGCCATCTGTCTGAGGATGAAATGTTGTACTCAACTGAACCTGGGTACCTAACTCCTGCTGGACCGCTCTCCAGAACCGCGAGGTAAACTGCGTACCCCGTTCAGAGATAATAGATACTGGCACTCCATGGAGACGAACAATCTCCCAAATGTAAACCTCCGCTAACCTCTCCGACGAGTAGGAGACAGATACTGGAATAAAGTGTGCTGATTTGGTCGGCCTATCAACAATGACCCAAATAGCATCAAATTTCCTCCGAGTCAAAGGAAGTCCAGTAACGAAGTCCATAGTGATCCGCTCCCATTTCCACTCGGGAATTTCAATCCTCTGGAACACACCACCAGGTCTCTGGTGCTCATATTTCACCTGCCGACAATTTAGACACCGAGCGACATACGCAACGATATCTTTCTTCATTCTGCGCCACCAATAGTGTTGCCGTAAGTCCTGGTACATCTTCGCGGCGCCTGGGTGAATAGAATACCGCAAACTGTGGGCCTCTGCTAAGATCAACTCTCGAATCCCTTCGACATTGGGTACACAAACTCGACCCTGCAATTTCAATACCCCATCATCATCTAGGTTTACCTGTGTGGCACCTCCCCGCTGTATTGTATCTCTCGACTCACGCAAATGAGGATCATCAAATTGCCTCTCACGGATACGCTCTAATAAGGAAGAACGAGCGACCGTGCAGGCTAACACTCTGCTAGGCTCAGAAATGTCTAATCTCACGAACCGGTTGGCTAAGGCCTGGACATCTAGAGCTAATGGTCTCCGATTGACCGGAATATATGCAAGACTACCCATGCTGGCATACTTTCTACTCAATGCATCGGCCACCACATTGGCCTTACCTGGGTGATATAAGATAGTAACATCATAGTCTTTTAGCAACTCTAACCATCTCCGCTGTCGTAGATTCAACTCCTTCTGTTTGAACAAGTACCGTAGGCTTTTGTGATCGGTGTACACCTCACATGTCACACCATATAGATAATGCCTCCAGATCTTTAAGGCATGAACCACTGCTGCTAACTCAAGATCATGAACTGGATAATTCTTCTCATGTATCTTTAACTGCCTCGAAGCATAAGCGATAACCTTACCATCCTGCATCAATACCGCTCCAAGCCATGTACGAGATGCGTCACAATAAATGGTATAAGGCCCTGTGCACCTGTAGGTAGTACCAACACTGGTGCGGTGGTCAAGGCTGTCTTGAGCTTCTGAAAGCTCGCCTCACACTCCTCTGACCACTGAAACCGGACACCCTTCTGGGTCAACCTGGTCATCGGGGCTGCAATAGAAGAAAACCCCTCTACAAATCGACGGTAGTAACCTGCTAATCCCAAGAAACTCCGAATCTCAGTCACTGAAGTTGGTCGAGGCCAATTCTGGACTGCCTCAATCTTGTTTGGGTCTACTTGAATACCTTCCACTGATACAATGTGACCCAGAAATGCTACCGAACTCAGCCAGAACTCACATTTAGAAAATTTGGCATATAGTCGGTTATCTTTCAGAGTCTGAAGAACCACTCTGAGGTGCTGCTCGTGCTCTTCCTGGCTGCGGGAGTACACCAGGATGTCATCTATGAAGACTATCACGAACAGATCTAAGTAAGGCCTGAATACCCGATTCATCAACTCCATGAATGCTGCTGGGGCATTGGTCAACCCGAAGGACATGACCAAGAACTCATAATGCCCATATCTAGAGCGAAAGGCTGTCTTAGGAATGTCAGTCGCCCTGATCTTCAGCTGATGGTAGCCTGACCTCAAGTCTATCTTAGAGAATACCCTCGCTCCCTGGAGCTGGTCAAACAAATCATCAATCCTCGGCGGTGGATATTTATTTTTGATAGTCACCTTGTTTAACTGCCGGTAATCAATACACATCCGCATCGAGCCATCCTTCTTCTTTACAAATAATACAGGTGCTCCCCGGGGGAAACACTGGGCCTGATAAAGCCCTTCTCAAGAAGGTCCTGCAACTGATCTTTCAACTCTTTCAGTTCCGGCGGGGCCATACGATAGGGTGGAATGGAGATGGGCTGAGTACCCGGTGCCAGATCAATACAGAAATCAATATCCCTTTCGGGTGGCATGCCCGGCAAGTCTGAAGAAAAAACCTCCGGAAACTCCCGTGCAATAGGGACCGGCTCAATGGAAGGAACTTCTGCGCTGGAATCACGAACATAAGCGAAATAAGCTAGACACCCCTTCTTGACCATACGTCGAGCCTTAACATAGGAAATAACAGTGCGAACGGAGTGGCTTGAGGTACCTTTCCAATCTAGTCGGGGTGATTCTGGCAAGGCTAAGGTGACAGTCTTAGCATGACAATCAAGAATAGCATGGTATGGGGACAACCAGTCCATCCCCAATATGACATCAAAATCTACCATATCCAAGAGAAACAGATCAACACGGGTCTCAAGACCCCCAAATATAACTACACACGAATGATGCACCCGATCGACTACAATGGAGTCACCCACTGGTGTAGCCACATAAACTGGAATATCCAGAGCATAGCTGGGCATAGCCAAATACGGTGCGAAGTAGGAAGACACATAGGAATATGTAGATCCAGGGTCAAATAATACTGAAGCACCTCTGCCACACACAAGAATAGTACCTGTAATCACGGCATCTGATGCCTCTGCCTCTGGCCTGGCCGGTAAAGCATAGAATCGGGGATCTGCACCTCCCCTCTGAGCTGCGTCTCTAGGACGACCATCAACTGGCTGACCTCTACCTCCAGCTGGACGGTCTCCACCTCTACGGTCTCGACCTCCACCTCTATAATCTCTACCCCCGCCTGTGGCTGGCTGGGCAGGCTGAGGGTCAGCTGGGGCCTGAATCATAGGACGAGGACCTCGCTGCTGAGAGTTGCCCGCTGCTCGAGGGAAATACCTGATAAAATGACCTGGGTCACCACAACCGTAGCAACTCTTAGACTGATAGGGCTGCTGGCCCTGACGACCTGAATGGCCTCCACGAACACTCTGAAGAGGCTAAGCATTAATAGGAGACTGGTCTGAATAATGCCCCCGAACACCACGATCACCTGGTCCACCCCTGTGAAGCCTGAAGGGCGGAATGAAAAGGCCTGGAGGACTGGCCTCTATCAAAGGATTCTCTGCTACCAGAGGAAGAAGCACCAAACCTACCCGAATGACGAGGCCTCTTATCCGAAGAATAACCGCCTCCTCTAGCGAGAGCCATCTCAACTCTGCGTGCTGCATTGGCTGCCTCCTGAAATGATATGTCACTCCCCACGCCCATAGCCATCTGGAGTCTAATCGGCTGATTAAGCCCATCTATAAATCTACGGACCCTCTCCCGCTCCGTGGGAAGTATCACCACTGCATGACGAGCCAAGTCGATAAATCTCGTCTCATACCGTGTAACTGTCATAGTGCCCTGATGGAGGCGCTCAAACTGCCTCCGAAGTACATCCCTCTGAGTAGCAGGGAGAAAATTCTCCATAAATAGTTCCGCAAACTGGTCCCATGATAAAGCTGGGGACCCTGCTGGTCGAGTCAGACAATAATCTCTCCACCAAGTCTTGGCGGATCCTGCAAGTCTGAAGGTACAGAAGTCAACTCCGTTTGTCTCCACGATCCCCATAGTCTTGAGAATCTCATGGCAACTGAATAAAAAGTCCTGAGGATCCTCTGATGCGGCTCCACCGAATGTAGTGGTAAATAGCTTGGAGAACCGATCAAGCCTCCATAACGAATCAGAAGTCATGGCCGCTCCATCGCCGGCATGAGCTGTGGTACCTGACTGAGTGGCCACAGCTGGCTGAATTACTGGTGCCTGAGGCTGAGGAGCTACTGGCTCCGGAGTATGAGCAATAGGAGTCTGGGCCCCTCCTCCAGCCTGAGAAACGGCTGGTGCAACTGATAATAAGCCTGCTCTGGCAATGCTGTCCATAAATCCCGCTATCCTGACCAAAGCCTCCCGAAGATCCGGGGTAAATAAAGCCTCTCCTGGGACCTGAGCTGGGCCCACTGGAGCTGCTGGGACTGGAACCTCCTTGCCAATCTCAATATGAGGCTCCACCTCTGGAGTAGCTGCCGGGGGCTGAGCTCTACCCCTACCACGGCCTCTGATACGGCCTTGGCCCCTGCCCCTCACGGGAGCTGCCTGGGGCTCGGGCTGCTGGTCAGCGGACGAAGAAGCGCGTGTCCTCACCATCTGCGAAAGGACAGAATAGAAATTCAATCGGTAATTGAGGAACAAGTCGCACGACAAGAAAGAACAAATGAGAGACTCTTTCCTAACTCAATAGACTCTGGAGGACAAGTACAGACGTCTCCGTACCTACCTCTCAAACTCTACTAAGCTTGTTCGTGAGTGGTAAGACCTATGTAACCTAGAGCTTTGATACCAGCTTGTCACGACCCGGATTTTTTCCCCAATGTCGGGATCGTGATGGCGCCTACTCGTGGTAGCTAGGCAAGCCACTGTATTCATACTATCCTGTTTTTAACACAATTTTGATTAAACAAATGCGGAATACTTTATCGAAATGGAAATAACTAATTACAAAGTGAAAATCATACTGAAATCCTCTACCCAAGACGTGGAGTCACCAACTCACGAACTACTATGGAATACTACACATAAAAGTCTGAAGGAAATATAACATAATTCTGTTTGTCTCGGAAAAAAGAGACTACGGATAATAACATAATTAAAGAGAGAGACGCCGGGCCTGCGGACGTCTGCAAGCTACCTCGGTCTCAAATGTGATCAACTCCCCCGCAATCTATTTACTACTGCTGCTGCTCCTGATCGTAACCTGGACCTGTGCAAAAACGCACAGAAGTGTAGCATCAGCACAACCGACCCCATGTGCTGGTAAGTGCCTGGCCTATCCCGGCGAAGTAGTGACAAGCCTAGGACCGGACACTCACATAAACCTGTGCAATTCAATATGTATATGTGTACCACAAAATAACAAGAAATAATCAAGTATAAACACAATAAGGAATATCTTAAAGAATTCAACAATTAACTACAGTTAATAAATTCACAAGGAAAAACAAAGTATAATGTAAACACAAGTAATATCAATTCAATAAATAGCAAGCAATTGCACGGCATCACCCTTCGTGCTTTTACTCTCATCCTCACCAAATAAACAAAAACAGTTGCACGGCATCACGCTTCGTGCTTTTACTCTCATCCTCACCAAATAAACAAATAAAGTACACGGCATCACCCTTCGTGCTTTTACTCTCATCCTCACATCCATAGTACGGCATGATCCTTCGTACATGGTTCAATAATCAGGGCACGGCATAATCCTTCGTGCATAATCAATAAATAAACATGGCACGGCATTAACCTTCGTGCATAAATAAATAAAACATGGCACGGCATCACCCTTCGTGCATTATCACTCTTCCTCACCCAAATAACAATCACAGTTAAGGGTAAAGAAAGAAACAGTAATTCATAATCCGTCCCATCAAGGGCAATCAATAATAATCTTCACAACAAGTCCCAACAAGGGAGAACAATAACAATTCATCTGTAATATATCTCAAAATAATTATTTTCCAACGACTCACGGTCATACTAGACGCCAATGTATGGATGCTCATCACCACAGCCCATACACCGCACTCGATCACATAACACATAACACATAATCCTATTCCCTCAAGCTAGGATAGAACAAACACTTACCTCGAATGCTTATGAACAATTCAATCCGTGGGAATGTCTTTTTCTTTCAACTTGGCTCCAATCCAACCGTATCTATATACAATTGATTTAATATCATCAATTCTACTCAACAAACTAATTCTTAAGACCAAATACAACTTTTACAACATTCTGCCCGGAATAGTGAATTTCAACCCCGGGCCCACATGGTCGGAACTCGGGGTTATGACCAAAATCCGGTTACCCATCCCCCCATGAGTTCATGTATATAATTTGTTTCAAAATCGGACCTCAATTCGAGGTCCAATTCCCCAATTTATGAAAAACCTATTTTCTAACAAAAACAAGAATTTTACCATGAAAATCATTGATTTTTAATGAAAAACATGTTTAATGATGTTAGGAATTGAAAGACTTAAGTAAAAAGTGACTTACAATCGTTTTGATGAAGAAGAAATCCTTGAAGAATCGCAAATGGGTGTTTTGGTTTTGTAAAATGTGAAGAAATGAGTGAAATTCGTGTTTTTTAGGTATGTGTGTTCGCATTTGCGAACATGGGTTCGCAATTGCGAACCCCGACCAATTTCTGGAGTTTGAAAAATAAGCTAAGGCTGGGAAGTTCGCATTTGCGAACATTTGTTCGCATTTGCGAACACTGGCAATCAAAGGGATGTTCGCATTTGCGAACTAATGTTCGCATTTGCGAACACATGCTGTATAAGGCATTTGACTGCCAATGTCGGGATCGTGATGGCGCCTGATCGTAACCTGGACGTGTTACGTTCTTGCCTAGCTACCACGAGTAGGCGCCATCACGATCCCGACATTGGTGGAAAAATCCGGGTCGTGACATTAAAATTTCTCGTCACTACTTCAAGAAGGTTAGAAATATACTTACGGGGTATATGAAGTCGGTTGTACTCATGCTACACTTCTGCATCTTACATGTAGATTTTGAAGCTAAAGTAGCTATGTATGGCAGAAGCTGGCGTTGAAGATGTACCCGCGTTCCGATTATAACTGCCACTTGTCATTGGTAGCTTTAGATTTTGCTAATCTATTTATGCAAGCTTCAAACAAATGACGTATTTATTCGTACCAGTTTTTTTTGTTGTTGTAAATTCTAAGTCTTAGAAGCTCATGATTTGTACTATCAGTCCTTGGGTATTGTATAAATATTCTGATAATTCTTCACTATTCTCTTATAAATCTCATATGGATTGTATTGATTATTAGTTAGCTTACTGTCACGACCCAAACCCGGTTGTGATGGTGTCCAACCCTAAAGCTAGGCTAGCCAGACCAACAACTGTTTTTCACAGTTAAAGACCAATCCCAAAAGGACAATTCAAGAAGAATATATGAGTCAATAAATACTCCAATAATAATAGTATGAATAAATACTGAGAAGTGCGAATATCGAAATAACACTCCCAAACGATCTGGGGTCACGAGTATAGAGCCTCTAAATAAAATTGAATAGTAATAGAAATACTGAATGAAGTACTCAAGTCTAAAACATATAGTAATAACTAAATGAAGAGAGAAGCTAGGTTCTGCGAACGCCTGCAGCTACCTTAGCAACTCGGATAAACTCTGATATAGGTTGGAGTGCTCGTCTAACCCTCATGTGTACCTGAATCTCCACACAAAGGTGCAGGGAGTAGGGGTGAGTACTAAGTACTCAGTGAGTAAAAAGTATATAATAATAGGTGAAAGCAGGAAATCCACAGAGCAAAGCTAAACTACAGTTCGATACCTACCACGAACTAACAACAATAGCAAATCACAATTAGCACATATAATTTACAGATAAAAATACAATGCGATACACATGATCGCTACGGCGCGTAGTCCGATCCGTTTAACGTCGACAACGCTCATTGGGGTGTGTACATACTTCAGAGAGGCTCCTTCAGCCCAAGCGCAATATTCATATCATCTGTTGTGGCGTGCAACCCGATCCATCCTCAGTCCACAACATGCATATGAGTTACACAACAGTTCAAATTATTTATTTCTAGGTTCTAGTTCATTAACAATAAAAAATACTTTAATTTTATTGCATTTTCCAAGAACATGTGACTTCGAATTTCATAATAGTGATTTCGAACCAGGACTGAGATCAGTGATTATGCAAACCAAGCTATCACATATATATCTATCCCCTAGGGATACTACAGGTCGGCACAAGGCCCCAAACATGGCTTACAACTCACAAATATATCTAACACAGTGTGCGTTTCAACCGCCAATATAGTATTATTCATATTCGGGATTGACCACGTCTCAATCCCCAGTCATAATCAATCTCGCACCTGCCATGGGGTGCGAGCCACGCCCTAATAATGTCACAATGTGCTAAGCCGGGATTTCAAACCCTCAGGCTACCATATACTCTAACTACTCACCTCTAGCCGGTCGTGGACTCGTCCGCAATACCTTTTCCCTTCCAATTTGCTGCCTCATGCGTCGAATCTAGTCAAAACCACAACAATTACATCAATATGAGTCAAAGAAACATAACCCAATCAAAATTACTTGAAAAACGTAATAATACACGAAGTTGGTAAAATTCAAGCCCCGGGACCACTTCTCGAAAAATTCCAAAATCCATATCAACGGATTCCTCATCTCACCACGAGTTCGTGCATATAAAATTTATCGAAATCGAAGTTTGAATGGCCTTTCAAAACCCAAAAACTGTTTTTCAATTTCTAGGCCATAGTTCTTCACAATTTCTACCCAATATCATGAGTTTTGGTGTTGATTCTAGCATAAAATCGTGTTTTTGAGTCAAGAAACTTACCTCCAGCGATTACCCGTTGATTTCTCTCTTCAAATCTCTCAAAACCCTCTCTAGACGAAGTAAAAATGGTGAAAATATGATTAGGGTCGAATCTGAAATTAACTTAAACTGTTCTGCCCAGACGCCTTCTTTTATGCGATCGCAATGTCTCTCTTGCGATCGCATAGAGTAAATTTCCCAGGTCCAAAATTCCTTCTCTGCGATCGCATGACTCACCATGCGATCACATACCTTTGCCCCTTACACTACGTGATCACATCAACCCTTATCGTGATCGCACTGTACAATTTTATCAACCTATGCGATCGCGCATCCCTTCACGCGATCACATAGAGTAAATTTCCACCCCTTTATCTCCTTCTATGCGATCGCAGACCTATTTTTGCGATCGCATAGAACAAAAATTGTCTGCAATTTTCTATGTTCAAAACATGCCCGTTGGGCATCCTAAATCATGCCGAGGCCCCCGGGACCTCAACCAAAAGCACAAATACATCACATTACTTCATTCAAACTTGCTCGTAACATAATAACACCATCATAAACATCAAAATCACCAATTGCTCACGGATTCAAGCCTAAATTTCATTAAAACTTCCGAAACTAACATTTGATCTAAAACCCGACCTAAAAACCTCTGAATGACCTAAAAGTTTGCACGCATATCCAAAATCACCTAACGAAGCTATTGTAACTCTCGGAATTTCATTCTGAGCCCCAGATCAAGATCTCACCTACCGTCCGGAATTCGCCAAAATTCAACCTTAGCCAATTCAAGCCTAAATCTACACCGGACCTCTGAATTCAATTCTGATTGCTCTCCTAAGTCATAAATCATCCCCTGAAACTAGTCGAATCATCAGAAATCCATTTCAAGCTTTCTAACTCAACGGTCAACATTCGGTTGACTTTTCCAAACTATTCTTCTCATAAAGAGGTTTATTGCCTCATTTCTACCTAAATTCCATCCGATTTGCTTCTAACTCTCCAAACACATATAAATTAGCATATTAAAGTATAAAATGAATAAAACGAGGTGATAACTCCTATAACGACGGGTCGGATCGTTACACTTACCTAGCAGATTGAGTTAGGAACCATCACGACTAGTGAATTTTTGGGTTGTGACACTAAGTGATTGGTTATGGAAATCAAATTATTTGCTTTTGAAGTCAGACATTTGCTTACTACAAGTAATGAATAAGCATGAGAATCAAAATTGGTGCATAAGCTTAAGGAATCAAAGAAGTGAAGTTTCCAAGACGACTGAATGAACCAAAGCTAATATAACAAATTTCTTTACTAGGAAAAAGAAAAATTTGTGGTCCGACTCTTCCTTAGACCCCATAATGGGAGGTTAGTGCACCATAATGCCCTTTTTGTTTGCCATGTCATCAACCGCTGGGAGAAGGGACTCCGTAATAGTAAAAGCAGACGTAGAGCCATGATTTGAAATATATGGGTTTGTAGTTCTATTCCTTTTAAGTTATTGAGTTCTAAATTAATAATTTATACATAGTCAATAGATTCTTTAAGACCTATACATGGAGTGGACCAAAGATGCATATTTTTCATATGGATGTCATATTTTTTTTCAAGAAGTTGAAAAACACAAAATATTACTTTTTAATTTTTGGACATTATAATCATTTTGAATTAACTTGTGATCACCTTTTTTGTAGGAGATCACAATTATACCTATCCTTTTGATTTGAATCGTTGAGGTATCTTTAAAATGTCCTTTAGAAACTTGATCTCCACAAACTTCTCTTTGCATCCACACATGATTGCTTACTCCATTGTCCAAATACCACGAGATATAATCATCCATGTCTTCTTCCTTGAGTGACAGTAATAACGTTGACGCATCTTCTTCTTTCTTATCGTCAACAAGGTTACCTTTTTCCTTCATATTTCTATGAAATTCCCAAGAGTAATGTCCAAATTTATGCCAATTATAATACTCAATTTTTTATTTCTCATACCTTTGTCCATTATTTTCTTGGTAGTAGCCACATCCTCTTCCTCCTCTTTGTCCATGACCACGACCTCTAAAAGTTTGGTGGAATTTATCTTCATTATTGAAGTTGTTACCATTAGTTCTTCCTTTTCCATAATTGCTACGTCCTCATCCTCGTCCAGTCCCTCGATAGCTCTTTTCACCTCAATAATCTTTGAAGAATGCCTGAGTATTAAGAAGTTGTTTCAACGGCACTTCTTGTCTCCTTTTGATCTTTTCTTTGTGGGCCTGTAAAGAATTCTCTAACTGCTCCACCATCATAGAGTCTAAATCTTTAGACTCTGCAATAGCACACACAACAAAATCGAATTTAGGTGTTAAAGTGTGAAGGATCTTTTCAACCACACGGACATCTTTTATGTCATCCCCGTATCTTCTTAATTGATTCACAATAGCCTTTACTTTTGAACAATAATCTGAAATGGATTCTTATTCATTCATTTTAGAACTTCAAAATCAGCTCTTAGAGTTTGAAGTTTTGCCTTCCTCACCTTGTCAACCCCTTAGAGAAAATTTTGTAAAATCTTCCAAGCTTTCTTTGAGGTGATAGTATATGCCACCTACTCAAACATGGCATCATCCAAACATTGGTGGATGAACGTGAGAGCTTGTTGATTCCTCTTCTTTGTAATTGCCAATATATCTTTTTTATTTTGAGGTAGAGCTTCCTATTATCGGGTTTTGTATACCCTCTGTCTATGATTTCTCATACATCTTGGGAGTCAAGAATAACTTTCATCCGTAGACACCATTTCTCATAGTTATGTTTTATGAGATGAGGTTATTGAAAAAACAGCGGATTATTATTTGTCATAGCTCTGATATCACGTTGTTGGAAAAATAATATCCCGTTCAGGAATAATATCCACGATAAATAACAATAACATAAGAGAGTAATAAAGACACCAAATCTTTTAACGGGTTAAAATAAAATACCCGAGTGGAGAAATATTATCACTATAATATTATAACTTAGTAGTATCAAGAGACTACTACAACTCCGAAAGTTATAACACTCTTTATTTTCAATACCTTGCAATAATATTATTCACACTCACTATTTATTTCATAGACTACGATATGTGGATTACTCTCTCTAATTTTTATTACTTCTCTATGTTTTTTTGTGTGTTTATAATTGAGAAAATTCCTTCCTTTTATAAGGCAATAGATCTGTGGGCTCAAATTATTCTACATGAGAAATTTGATTCTCCTCGACAACTTTCCAAACTTGATCACAGAGTATAAACTTCAGCCAAGTATTATTATATAGGCACATGCCTATATTGATAGGATGGACCCACTCATCCTACCTATGATGAGTCCCAAGTAATTATTTGGTATTGACTCCAGTAGTAGCCATGGTCGAATTTTCCGCTTGTTTGATGGTCTTGATTAAGAAATAAATTTGCTTCATTGATATTACCTTTAGATTTTAGCATGATGGTAGGCACAAGGATTCAATTCTTAGGTACAATATGCTAGTGTGTTGCAGGTGTTCGGGGTTGTTGGGTAACACCAACATTTTACCTATGGCGAGGTTCAGATGATGGGTCAACAATAGCTCAGGTCAAAGTTATACTCAAACATAAAGCTTGGTTGATGGGCTTGTGTGACGACCCGATATGTTTTTTTGAGTATTAGCCATTATTTATATATTCCGAGACCTTTATTAACTCCATTTAATTTTTTCGATTTGCATGCGTAGTCCGTGTCTTTTTCAAAATATATTTCAAATTAAAATTTTAAGAAAATACGATTTTTGGCTTTAAAAATAACTTGCGTTGAGTATGGTTCACATTTTGTATAAACGGCTTTGGATTGGTATTTTAACGATTTCGATGGGTCATGTCATGATTTTAAACTTGGGCGTTTGCCTCGAATTTAATTCGAATGTCCCTAACATGATTTGACTTGTTTTGCCAAAAGCTAGTGATTTGAAGGTTTGGAAATTTTGTATGTTTCATCGTTGGTTCACTTTAGGGTTAGCGGGTTTGAATTTTGGTTTCGGACTTGGTATAGGTTTATTTTACTATTTGAAACTTGTCTGCAAATTTGGTGCAAATCAGAGTTAGTTTTATAGGATCCGGATGCTCGGTTGTGATATTTGAAGTTCTTGAGTTTCTTTGAAAATTTCATACATTTTGATGTCTGATTCGTAGTTCTAGGTATTATTTTGGTATTTTGATTGCACGACCGAGTTTGTATGATGTTACTAGACTTATGTGCATATTTGGTTTGGAACCCGATGGGTTCGGGTGAATTTCGGATGGGCTACGGGCCATTTTGGACCTTGAAGTTGTTGGTTTCAGCTATCTGTTGGTGCCTGGTGTTTTGTTTCTCGCGATCACGAAGGGGAAATAGGGATGGGGAGGAATTTCTTCTTCACGAACGCGAAGTAGTGGAGGGTTTACCCTTCGTGACCTTCCTCTGCCTGACGCAATGGGTTTGGGATCTTTTTTTTGGGGGGGGGGGGGTGAGACATTACTCTTTGCGAACGCGGCCCATGGCGCGTGAACACGAAGGTAGGGGGAGTAAGCCTTCGCGAACGAGAAGAGTAGCTCGTAAACGCGAAGGTCTTTGGCCGTTGATGCTTCGTGAATGCGTCAGGATCTTCGTCAACACAAAGAACACCTGACGCCCAGTGATTTAAGCATTTAAAAGTTAGGATTTTCTTCACTTTTCACCATTTTTAAGTTTTATCTCGGTGTAGAGGCGATTTTGAAGAGGTTTTGGTCCCAACTTCATTGATTAGTAGGTTTTTTTTTTAATTACATTTCCATAAACACTCATTGATTTTAACCTTTCATAAGCTTTTTCATGGTAGAAATTAGAAATATGGGTATAAAATAGAGATTTAGACATCAAATTGAGGTAAGATTTCGAAACTAATTAGAATATTATGGAATGGAATATTGTATTTCAACTTAGAATATTGTGATATGTTTGGTTGAATAATATATCACAAATTAGAATATTATGGTATGTTCAATTTTGATATCGTATTCTAAATAAGAATATTGTGGATGTTTAATTTTGAATAATGTATTCCAAATTAGAATATTACAGGATATTTTATTTGAATATTGTATTCTTCACTACAATAATGTGGTATGTTTGGTTTAGATATTGTACTCTTTACTAAAATAGTGTGGTAAGTTAGGTTTGGATTGTATTCCAAAGTAGAATATTATGATATGTTCCAGAATATATGGGAAGATTTGGATGTATAACGTGTAATATTTTTGAGATATTAGATGTAATTTTAAAACTTAGGTATACCATAAGAGTGAGTTTTACAAATGGGTATATTATGTAACTTCCCCTTTTACTTATCTTTGTATATTGTTCCATTCTAAACTATACTATAAAGCCTGAATTATTTTAGTGTCGAATGTTCATGAAACTGTTCAATTATGCGCTTCATGCGTTCATCAATTTTGCAGGATAGTGACCAGCATTTCCTGAATCCCTGATTAACTCATGAATTTGATATTTCTTTTATTTTGAATTAAAAGTAAACTACCAAATCAGGATACCATGGCTGATATTTTGGACATTTCTCAATATTATTTCAAGTGTTGAATTATGCCTTGGAGAAAATGGTTCATAGTTTTGCATCATAATCTACTCTAATAAATCAGAATTACATGTTCCACCAAAATTATGTTATATTTACCATGCTCAATACATCATCATGAATCACCGGCCTTGAGAGATAAGGGAATCTGTTACTGATAGACAGCGCGAATGTGCATTACCCAAAGACGAGGGATATGACATGACAAAATCATCAAAACCACCGCGATGGTCAAATGTTAGGCCAGCGGATGAAACGCCGAGTGCTGATAACTCTGGCAAGGCCACAACACCATCCAAGAACAACAAGATTTTTTGCATTGTTGGCCTACACGAGGGCTCTGAGTGAGAGCACAATAAGCCTAACTTTAAAACCAACTCCACTTGCCCTTCAACAAAATCAATGCCTATGTTTGGATCAACAGCCTGAAGAATATTGCCTCTATTCCAGCACGAGAACACCCAATCGACCAAAATCAGATCATCACTATCTTGTCTTGGTTCTATCGGCCTCCTACCACAGGCAACTTCAAGTAGAAAAGCCCCAAAAGAAAATACATCACTGCTAGGTGTTGCTCTACCAGTTCTTGTATGCTCTGGTGCAAGGTAACCAAGAGTACCAACAACACGAGTAGACTGAGGATCGGTTCCATGACCATATAGCCTCGCGAGGCCAAAGTCTCCTAACCTTCCATTTAGTTCACCATCCAACAAGACATTACTGGCCTTAATATCTCGATGAACAACTACGTTGTCACATTCTTCGTGTAGGAAGAACAGTCCTGATGCTACGCCTCTAATGACTCTGAATCTTTGGTTCCAATTGAGGGTATATCTTGGTTGATCGAATAAGTACTTGTCTAGACTTCCATTAGGCATGTATTCATAAACCAAAAGCAACTCTCCTTTTCGCCTGCAATATCCTAAAAGTGGTACTAAATTCCTGTGTTGTATACGACCGATGCTTACAATCTCTGCAACAAATTCCTTCATCCCTTGTTGTGATTCTTGAGATATTTTCTTTACTGCTATCTCAAGTTTTAATATAGGCATCACTCCTCTATAAACTTTACCAAATCCTCCAGCTCCCAATAGTTCCTTTTCTCTGAATCCCTTGGTAGCAGTGTACAAATCCTTATACTTAAACCTTTGTGGTCTATAGTCATGTTCCCAATCTTCAAGAAGTTCTTCAAATTTCTTCTTCCTTCTTATATAATAAACCACAACTGAGATTGCTATAACTAAAGATACCAAAGAGATTACTGGTAAACCAGTTGTTAAAAATCTTGGTGACTCTTTGTGTCCAAGACGCGGAAGATTAGGAAATTGAGAAAGTTCTTGAGCTTTTCCATTTGTCTTGAAACTCCATCCCAATATATAATGATGTGTTGGGACTGAACCAGTTGATGATGAAAAACCAACGTACATATTCTGATCAAGAATCGGTGAAAGATCATATTTCAAAGCCAAGAGTGGCCTAACTGGTTTTGTCACATATAATGGAGCTAATGTTACATAAGTTTTCTGAGTGTTGCCATCATAATCCACCCAAACTTGCATTGGTTGGCCACTAATAAGAGTCAAGTTATGAAACAAGCCAGTTTCATCATAATAACCTGCTGTCTGAACTGCTATAGAATTCAATCCATTGATATCAATTCCAACATGATTGTCATTAATATCATTGAATTCCTTGCTTATGATTGTATCAAGCTCAACTCCAACAACATGGTTTGAACTATTTCCATTATTGGTTGAGTTAAAAAGGCCAAGGTGGTGACTAGGAAAAGCCCCCTCAAGTCCTCGTTTTGGTGCGATAACGAAAACCAATCCATGACCACTCAAATTTCCATAATCAGACCTTATAGCAAACACAAAAGTTGTGGAGAAAGAAAATGCAGTACCATTAGCTGAATTTTTGAAATGAATTGGATTTGGATAAAAAGCATGGCCCTGATCTTGTGTTTTAGAATTTGTTAATAGCAAAATGCCATTGGATGTGAATTCAGCTATGCCATCCAAGCTAAGATTCCTTGATTGGGGTCCATTGTAAATGAATCCATCAGCTTCACAAGAAGTTGGTGCAAAATCAACTAAGAAGAAACCCAGTAGTATGAGAAGATTGAAAAACATTGGCAATGTTCTTTATTGGGAAACTATTGTGACCAAATGAAGCTGTCTTCTACTGTTTATACTTATGATCATGACAAGATTTTTTTTCAATACAGTCTAATTAATGAATCTTCGTACTTCAATGTCATAAAAAAATGCATTAAAAATGTATGTGCAAGAGGCTATGTCCAAGTCTTCTATAGTAATCCAAGAAGGTCATATTCCATGAGTTATTGACCAAGTCTTCTCAAGTAATCCAAAAAAATCATATACCAAGTTGGTTCATCATTTTTGTACTAAAATTTGGGCTACATAACCCCAAAAAAAAAAAAAAAAAAAAGTATACAGGCAAACCTCTATACAACAGCTTTAATTTGTTTATTCCAAATATGTTTAGATGTTATAGCGAAGTGATGTTATATAGAACATATATTATAACATAACATGAAAATTAGTTACGGAAAATCTTGGGTTTTATATATAGTAAAGTGTTATTATATAGAAATGATGTTGTAGAAAGATCTGACTGTATTTCAAGTTTTCAAGTGCAACCCCTTTCTGCAAAAAAAAAAAAAAAAAAGGTTTGTTGGGATCGACCTCTTTACTTTCAATTTGCGGTTGATTCAGTCGAAAACCATAAAAAATATTTTTGCGGTATTTATTGAGCGACTGAATCAATCGCAATTTGGAGCCAAAAAAACTAATAGTGTGTATTTTTAATAAAGTTTCCGACCGAATAAGTCAAAAATTGCGATTGAATTAAGTCGATCAGAATTATTCAATCGCAAAGCGCTGCTTTTAGTAGTGGTATGAGTATGGTTTGCATATATTGTACCTTTCCCAGATCCCACTTATGAAATCATACTGAATTTATTGTTATTGTTGTTGTTGTCATTACTTTCAATTGTTTAAGCAAAATGTAAGAGCTTAATGTAGTAAAACATCTAAACCATTAGATACAGAGTAGGGATGTCAATAGCTCGGTTCGGCCGATTATTTTATAAAATTAGTATCATATCAATTTTCCGGTTATTCTATTATATATAATCAAAATTAGACTTTTCGAAACAGTCCCAGTCATATCGGTTTCTCTCCGGTATCGGTACGGTTCGGTTAATTTTTGGTATTTTTTATATAAATTCTCCAGTAGAAGTAGAATGCAATAACATATGTTCTTTTATAGGATGTAACAAAACTCTCTAGACATTTTTACTGTTTAACGAGTAATGATTTAAAAAAGTAAAAGATTACTAGAGTATAGATCCATAAACTATTTCAACAACGTAAAAGAAACCAAGCAAATGCAAAGAAAATATAAATCACACGAGTGGAAAGATATTACCAAATCTATGACTCAAGAATAAACTTTATAGAAAATTAAATATTTAAAAAGCTAAATCTAAATGAGTTAATACCCTCAGACACACCTAAACTATATGATTTTTGTCAGTTTCATACCTAAACTGTTGGGTGTCCCCGGAAACTCCCTAAACTATATCCTCCTTTGTAAATCAACCCCCTCGTCGCATTAGCCGTACTGCGTGTGATACACGCTCTAATTAAATTATAAAACATGCCATGTGGCATGCCACATGGATAAATCAACTAAGAGTTAATACCCTCGTACCCTCCTAAACTATATGATTTTTGTTAGTTTCATACCTAAACTATTGAGTGTCCCTGGAACCCCCTTGAACTATATCCTCTTTTGTAATTAAACCCCCCATCGCATTAGCCCCAGTACTTGCATCCAAAAAAAATCTTTCGTGTTAGCATTTGTCGCTGATGTTTTCAAAGAAGCGGCTTCCCACAACTACAAAACACATTAAACCTCATTATTGTTCTACAATGGGTGTTCTTCTTTATTTGGGTAACAACGAAGGATGGATAAAATGAGAAAGATAAAAAAATAAACTTGATAAGTAGAGAGAGAATTTCAAAAGAATTAAGATGAAAAAAAAAAGATAAAAAGGGTGAAGAAATGGTAAAGAAATGGAGAAAATGGTGTAATATAAAGAAAAAAAAGTATAAAGTATAAGTTTTTTACCATCAGATGGGTTGCTCTGATGGTAAGCAACCTTCACTTCCAACCAAGGGGTTGTGAATTCGAGTTTCCCCAAGAACAAGATGAGAAGTTCTTGGAAGGAAGGATGTCGAGGGTCTATTTGGAAACAGCCTATCTACCCAATGGTAGGGGTAAGGTCTGCGTACACACTACCCTCCACATAAGCGATTAGGGGTATTGATTACAAAGGGGGATATAGTTCAGGGGGTTTCCAGGGACACTCAATAGTTTAAGTATGCAACTGATAAAAATTGTATAGTTTAGGCGGGTCTGAGGGTATATTAGCCGTTATTGAAACTGCCAGGTGGGCCCTATTTAATGATATTTTTCAGTGTTCACGCGCTCTTGCGCATGTGATTTCACATAATATGCCACATAAGCGATGGAGGGGTTAACTTACAAAGGAGGATATAGTTCAGGGGGTTTCCGGGGACACCCAATAGTTTAGGCATGAAATTGACAAAAATCGTATATTTTAGGTGTGTCTGAGGGTATTAACTCAATCTAAATTATATGAAAGGAAACATATTCAATACATTGTAGTTTGCTACTCATAATCAATAGAATATTTTGTGTCTTGCTAAAATACTTGAAATAAGTTAGTTTAAGTAGATAGCATAATAGGTTTTAGGAATTAATAATTTGAGTTTAATTACTTGTCGGCTTGTAACAGTTTTCATAATTCCAAGGCCCAAAGAAAAGTTTAATGCATTATTATTTTTAAACTTACTATATAAATATATTTTTCACATGTAAAATTTATTCGGTACGGTTCAGTATTTTTGTTTTATTTTTATAAAATAAAAAACATACCCTAATTATTGATATGGTTATAAATTTATATAAAAACCTACAATTTTTATAAAAAAATCTAAAAATTAAATCGATGTGATACGGTTCAATCGATTTAATCGAATATCTATTGACTCTCCTAATACGGAGTACACAAACTAAGGAAGATATAATTTGTAGAATTCCAAATGTGAATTAATAAAATGTTTTTAAAATTATATAAACGAGTGATCCACATGTTTGATGCTAACCACTCAACAGTACAAAATAAATAAATAAATAAATAAATAAATAATACTAGTAACAAAGAGAAGCACGTGATTTGACCATTTGTAGCAATCTGTAAGCTCTGAAAATGATGTAGGCAAGTGGCATGAATTTAATAACATGCAATGAACCACATGTCCCACTCCATCACACTAGGAGACATTTGCACAAGTTTATTTTCCAAGATTTGGAACTCCCTTTAGCAGGAAAATTGGAAATTTTGCATCTCTATTTCAATTACAGTACACCATTCTCTCATGGAATTGGATTTACATAGTTCATTTTCATTTGGAATCTATCCAAGCTCTCGAGTGGGATCAACGAAATTGTTAATCTGTAGTTGACAGATTAGACCTTAGAAGAGTATAGTGAGATGGTTGGAATAACAAAATATTCGAGTCCACGGGAACCGGGATGAAGAACTTTTTAATAGGGAGTGCTTTATCTCCCTTAATAGAATTATCCAGCAAAAATTCAAATTAATGAAGTATATGGCCACAAAATATCTAATCACTGAGGCCATACAAATGAATATTCCTAAAGCTTCTAGAGGTCGACATGAGATACGACAATTAAGGTTGCTTCTTTTATAATAATTCAAGGTCCAATAAGGCTTCGATGACACAAAGTTTATATTAAGTGTGTTTACCCTTAAAAACAAATAACAATTGAATTTATAAGCTATTTTAGGAATATGTGATATAATTTGATACAAATTAAGAAACAGACTAATATTGAAATTGATGATAAGAGAATAAATGCAAACCGCACAAATTGAATAGTCTTGGCCTTTGAGTTTGATCGCCCTCGAACTTAAAAATGCCTCAACTGATGTAAGAACAAAATAACAAGATGATAAGGGCTAGAATAATAGTGTATTGCTTTTTGCTACGTATTGCAATGTCTTTTACAAATGATCAAACATTCCTTTATATAGTAGGGGATCCTAATTTTGATATAACTCTACAAGAGGTAACCAATCTCGTGGTTTGCTAATTGATCGGCGTCTTCTTGAAACATGCCGGAATTTCCGCCATGATCTCAAACCGATCTCGAATATTTTGGCCTTCCGCTATTTGGCTCGACAAAGTTCCATCGATCTTGTTCGGTCCTTGAGTCACGAGCTGGATCGAGCTTTGACCTAACATGTTTCAACCTCGACTGATCATACAATGGATGAACCCTCTTTTAACCGTATATAAATAGTCCCTCGTTTTTCGGAGAGAAGATAACGAGAAACAATGTGAACTTTGAGCCTTTCTTCGATAAACCATGACGTAAGCGACAAAAGGTAACTAAAAATGTCTCGTCGATCTAGTCTCCAAGGCATTAAATGTGTATCACTTGTTTCTCGGCCACTATGGGTTTTGAACCGTCATTAGCAAACTACAAATATCCTAACTTTTATTTATTCAAACTTTAGGTTCAAAGCTTATTTGGCTCTTGTTCTTCAAGAATCTCTTCACTCTCCAGCTTTTGTACCCGGATTTCTTGACCTTGTTGCAAACCACTAATAGTAACTTCTTAATTTTCTCTTTTTCATCTCTGCTTTAAAATGGCAAAAACTTCTAAGATTGTTCCTCAAAAGGAGGCCGCCTCTTTATCACGACCTACGGACGATGGGACTGCGGTGGAACAAGACCATGAAGAGTTTGTTCCAGGAGGGTGCTCGATTGGTGCTGATTTTAAGGTCGAAAAACCTTTCTCGGTATCGGGTCGATGTAAGCCGGGGTCTCTAGATATATGTGTTCGATCACCGATGATATCCTCTCTAAGATCAAAGATGATTGCAACTGGGCCGATAAGCACGTGGCGGTGCCTTCGCCTTAGGAAGCAATTACTATATACGTGGAGGGTTTTGTAAGTGTTTACTTTTGCCCCTTTACTGTAATGACCCGGCCCGTCGTTACGGGAATTACCACCCCGTTACCTTGCAATTACATATATTATGCTTTTATAACAGTATTAGAGTATATCGGGTGAGTTAGGAGTGATTTGGATTGAAAATGAAACAAATAGCATGTTTGAAGAAAGCTTGAATATGAGAAGTCAACCAAGAGTTGACTATTGAGTTAGAGTGCTCGGAGCCGGATTCTGATGATTCGACTAGTTCCGGGGGATCAATTATGACTTAGGAGAGCAATCGGAATTGAATTCGGAGGTCCGGTGTAGTTTTAGGCTTGAATTGGCGAAGGTTGAATTTTGGCGAAAACCGGATGGTAGGTGATATTTTGATCCGGGGGTTGGAATGGAATTCCGACAATTTCTGTAGCTTCGTTATGTGATTTTGGATGTGTCTGCAAATTTTCAGGTCATTCGGACATCGTTTGATCGGGTTTTGGATTGAATGTTAGTTTTGAAAGCTTTGAAGAAACTTAGGCTTGAATTCGTGTGTAAATGGTGATTTTGATGTTTAGCATGGTGTTTTTATGATTGGAACAAGTCCGTATCATGTTTTGGAGTACGTTGGTGGTTTTCGTTGGGGTCCCGGGGGCCTCGGGATGATTTCGGACCATCAACCGGGCATTTGGACTTGGCAAAAATCTGCAGAAAAACTGCAGGTTCTGCCCAGGCCTTTAAGCCTTCGCGTTCGCGTGGCAAGGGCCGCGTTCGCGAAGGCCAAGCTTATCGGTGCATCGCGTTCGCGGGAAGGGGATCCGCGTTCGCGTAGGCCAGGGATCGTGTGCATCACGTTCGCGTTCCAGCAGTCGCGTTCGCGTAGGTGTGTGAGGGTAAGGCTTCGCGTTCGCGTGAGGGGTATCACGAACGCGTAGAAGGATTTTGGGCGCTGGGAGTTTGAGCATCGCGAACGCGTGAATGGCGTCGCGTTCGCGAAGGGTAAGTGAGGGTTGTTCATCGCGAACGCGTGGGAGCTCACGCGAACGCGAAGAGCAAAAAGCTCTGGCAGTGAATAAAATCCAGAAGCAGAGGGGTTACGGGTTTACACCCCCAAAACATAATTTTGAGCCCTAGAGAGAAGAAAACTCGAGGAAATCACTGAGGAATCATCGGGTATTCGTCGGAGGTAAAATTCTTGACTCAAAAACATCATTTTATGGTAGAATTAACATCAATCTTCATGAAATTGGGTAAAACTCTTGAAGAAATGTGGCCTAAGTATTGAAAACGGGATTTTTGGATTTGGAAGGCCATTTGAACTCCGATTTCGATAAATTTTATATGCACGGACTCGTGGCGAGATGAGGGTCGCGTTGGTACAAATTTCGGAATTTTCCGAGCAGTGGGCCCGGGGTCGGGTTTTACCAACTTGGTGTAATTATGTGAATTTCATGTAAATTGAAGTGGGTTATGATTCTTTGACCCGTATTTGATATAATTATTGTTATTTGACTAGATCCTACACACGAGGCAGCGAATTTCAAAGGAAAACGCATCGCGGACGAGTCTTCGGCCGGCTAGAGGTGAGTAGTTTGTGTATATGGTAGCCTGAGGGTTCGAAACCCCGGCTTAGCACATTGTGATGCTAGTAGGGCGTGGCTCATACACCGTGGCAGGTGCGGGATTGATTGTGACTGAGGATTGAGACTTGGTCCATCCCGGAAATGAATATTATGTTGTTAATGTTGGAAATACATTGTATTTGATATATTTGTGGGTTGTAAGCCTTGTTTGGGGCCTTGTGCCGATCTGTAGCGTCCTTAGAGGACAATATTTATGTGATAGCTATAATTGCTTAAATCACCGATCTCAATCCTGGAAATTGAAATCACACTTTTGAAATGCTAAGTCACCGGCTTTTGCAAATTTGATAAAGTTAAAGTATTTTTCATAAATTATGAATTGAAAACTGGAATTAAGAAAAATGAATTGTTTTGTGACTTATTTGCTTATTGTGGATTGAGCATGGATCGGGCTGCACGCCGCAGTGGTTGATATGAGGATCGGGCTGCACGCCGCAGCAGTATTGCGCTTGGGCTGTAGGAGCCCCTCCGGAGTCTGTACACACCTCCAGTGAGCGCCGTCGACGTTAAATTGGATCAGGCTACACGCCGTAGCGGTTATGTGCATTGCATTGCATATTTGTTTGTTCAATTACTCTGTGGTAACTGAATTGTACTGTTGATGCTAGTTCGTAGGAGATTCGAACTGTAGTGTAGCTTCATATTGTGGTAAATCTGTGGATTTCTTACCTTCAGCTGCTTTTATATATTTATTTCTCACTGAGTACTTAGTACTCACCCCTACTCCCTGCACCTTTTGTGTGCAGACTCAGGTACTCAGGAGTAGTAGACAGGCATTTCCAGCTTTGCAGTGCCATATCGAGTTGCTGAGGTAGCTGCCTACGTTCGCAGAACCTAGCTTCTCCTCTCTTTTCCAGTTGTTATTTTGTATTTTGTATTCAGACTTGAGTATTTCTATACAGTACTCTCTATTCCTGTTGGGTTTTGTTAGAGGCTCTAGACTTGTGACTCGGATCTTTGGGAGTGTCAGTATTTTGTTCATTATTAGTATTATTGGAGTTCTTAAACTCATATATTCTTCTTGGGTTGTCCACTTGGGACTGATATCGTGGTGATAATTAAATTGTTGGTCTGGCTGGCCTAGCTTGATTGTTGGGCGCCATCACGGCCGAATTTGGGTCGTGACAAGTTGGTATCAGAGCCTAGGTTATTAGGACTCGCGATTCATGAGCCGGTTTAGTAGGCTTTCGCGGATCGGTACGTAGACGTCCGTATCTATCCTCGGAGGGCTACAGAAACTTTTGGAAAAACCTCATTTTCTTGGATTCATATCGTGCGAATTGTGTTGCCATGAAATTTAAACTTTTCCATATTCTATTCTCTCGCAGATGGCGAGAACACGAGCTAACGGACATGGCCGACGACCACCATTACAAGCAATAATGAGTTGTGGTAGAGGTAGAGGCGGAGCATCTTGCTCGAGTAGTCCTCAAAACTGTATTTATGCGTTGGCAGGACGACATGACTAGGAGTCAGCACCATATGTTGTTACAAGTATATTATCAATCTCCTCATATGATGTATATACACTAAGTGACCCAGGTTCTACCTTATCATACGTTACTCTGTTAGTTGCTGCTTAGTTTGGAAAAAACCTAAATTGGTTAAACCTTTTGAGGTGTCTACACCTGTTGGGTACTTACGTTGCACCAGCTCCTGCTTAAATGGTTCCAGCTATGCCCGACGATAAGCAGCGTCGTTTGGAGAGATTTGAGAGGCTGCAGCCTCCGACATTCAGTGGTGCGAGGGCGAGGACGCCCAGGGTTTTCTTGACAGATGTCAGCGCATGCTTCGCACTGCGGGTATTCTAGAGTCCGGCGGTGTTTCATTCACCACTTTTCAGTTCACAGGTGCAGCATTTCAGTGGTGGGAGGATTTCGAGAGGCGTAGGCCCGCTGGGGTAGTGCCCCTCACTTGGCAGCAGTTCTCCATGGTATTTTTGGAGAAGTACGTGCCTCGGTCTTAGAGAGAGGAGCTGCGACGTCAGTTCGAGTGGTTGAAGCAGGGAGAGATGACGGTTAATCAGTACGAGATGAGATTCACACAGTTGGCCCGTCATGCCATGTGGATGGTTCCTACAGACAGAGAGAGGATTCGGAGATTTATCGATGGCCTTATTTATCCCATCCGCATATTGATGACCAGGGAGAGAGTTTCGGCAGTTACCTTTGAGGAGGTGGTTGATGCTGCCCGTCATATTGAGACAGATCGCCGCAGAGAGCGGGAGGAGAGAGTGGCTAAGAAGCCTCGTGGTTCTGGCAGTTACAGTGGTGCTCCGACTAGGGGCCAATTTCAGCATAGCAGAGGCCGCTCTTTCAGGTCTCATCAGTCTGGACGTACAGAGTCCAGTGGGGTTTCATCAGATCGTGGTCGGCAGGGCCATCAGGGTTATCAGGGTCAGCAGAGCCGTCAGCAGAGTCAGCCTGCACTAAGTGCTCTTCCAGCTCAGAGCTCTGCTCCTGCTTCCTCAGCACAGGGTTCATCTGTAGCGAGGGGTCCTCAGCAGCCCCTTCTTCCATCTTGGGGCCGTTGTTTTGAGTGCGGTGATTTGGGCCATATCGGGAGAGAGTGTCCTCAGTGGCTTCGTAAGTGGTCTCAGCAGAGGGATCAGCCTTCGTCTTCTACTCCTGTTTCTTCAGCGCCAGCACAGTCGGCTAGGACTGGTGGCCAGGTATCCATAGGTCGCCCTAGGGGTGAGGATCGTACTGGTGGAGGCCAGGCTCGTTTCTATGCTCTTCCGGATAGGAAGGATGCTAGTGCTTCAGATACGGTTATTTCAGGTATTATCTCAGTCTGCCACAGGGATGCTTCTGTCTTATTTGATCCCGGATCCACCTATTCTTATGTCTCTACTTATTTTGCACATCATTTGGGTATGACCCGTGGTATTCTTGCTTTGCCCGTACATGTGTCTACCCCGGTGGGGGATACTGTTGTTGTGGATCAGGTATATCGATCCTGTCTTATTACTTATTGGGGGTCTGGAGACCCGAGTTGATTTATTACTACCGGGCATGGTAGATTTCGATGTAATTCTAGGCATGGATTGGCTATCTCCTTACCATGCGATTCTGGACTGTCATGCCAAGACAGTCACACTAACTATTCCAGGTAATCCGAGGATCGAGTGGCGTGGCTTAACTGATTATGTGTCCGACAGGGTGATTTCTTATATAAAGGCCCAACGAATGATTGGCAAGGGTTGTTTATCTTATTTGGCCTTCATTAGAAATATTGAGGCTGAGACACCCAGTCTTGATTCGGTCCCCATTGTGAGGGAGTTTCCGGATGTATTTCCAGCAGACCTACCAGGCATGCCGCCTGACAGAGATATTGATTTTGGTATTGACTTGGTGCCGGGCACTCAGCCCATTTCTATTCCTCCCTATCGCATGGCACCAGCGGAGTTAAAAGAATTGAAGGAACAACTTCAGGAACTCTTAGATAAGGGTTTCATTCGTCCGAGTGTGTCACCTTGGGGTGCACCGGTGTTGTTCGTGAAGAAGAAAGATGGCACAATGAGAATGTGCATTGATTACAGGCAGCTAAACAAGGTAATAGTGAAGAATAAATACCCATTGCCTCGTATTGAGGACCTATTTGATCAGCTCCAAGGAGCTAGTGTATTTTATAAGATTGATCTTCGATCGGGCTATCATCAGTTGAAGATCAGGGACTCAGACATTATGAAGACAGCGTTCGGGACGCGATATGGGCACTACGAGTTCCTGGTGATGTCTTTCGGGTTGACTAATGCCCCAGCTGCATTCATGCACTTGATAAATAGTGTATTTCGGCCGTACCTTGATTCTTTTGTGATTGTGTTTATTGATGATATTCGGGTATATTCACGCAGCCAGGAGGAGCATGCACATCATTTGAGGGTGGTATTGCAGAGGTTGAGAGAAGAGAAGCTCTATGCGAAATTCACTAAGTGTGAGTTCTGGCTTGATACTGTCGGTTTTCTGGGACATATAGTGTCTAGTGATGGTATTCGGGTTGATCCACGGAAGGTTGAGGCAGTGCAGAATTGGCCCAGACCTTCCTCAGCTACAGAGATTCGGAGTTTTCTCGGCTTGGCAGGCTATTATCGCCGGTTTGTTTAGGGTTTCTCATCTATTGCTTCACCGTTGACTAAGTTGACACAGAAGAATGCTCCATTTGTGTGGTCTGATGAATGTGAGGAGAGCTTCGAGAAGCTCAAGGAGACTTTAACCACCGCTCCAGTACTTGTGTTACCATCAGCTTCAGGGTCATATACGGTGTATTGTGATGCTTCTAGAGTTGGACTCGGTTGTGTGTTGATGCAGGAGGGTAGAGTTATTGCATATGTTTCTCGTCAGCTAAAGCCCCACGAGAAGAACTACCCTGTTCATGTCTTGGAGTTAGCTGCTATTGTTCATGCCTTAAAGATTTGGAGGCATTACCTATATGGTGTATCTTGTGATGTATATACAGACCACCGCAGCCTTCAGCATTTGTTTAAGCAGAAAGATCTAAATTTGAGGCGGCGGAGATGGCTTGAGTTGCTTAAAGACTATGATATTACTATCTTGTACCATCCCGGGAAAGCCAATGTAGTGGCTGATGCATTGAGCCGAAAGGCTATTAGTATGGGCAATTTGGCGTATATTCCAGTTGGGGAGAGACCCCTTGCAGTTGATGTTCAGGCATTAGCTAATTAGATGGTGAGACTGGATATTTCTGAGCCCAGTCGGGTGATGGCTTGTGTAGTAGCTCGTTCGTCTTTATATGATCGTATCCGAGAGCGCCAGTATGATGATCCACACTTACTTGTCCTTAAGGACGGAGTTCAACATGATGATGCCAGAGATGTCACTATTGATAGTGATGGTGTATTGCGGATGCGGGGCCGGATATGTGTGCCCAATGTTGATGGCCTTCGTGAGTTGATATTGGAGGAGGCCCACAGCTCGCGGTATTCTATTCATCCAGGAGCCGCAAAGATGTATCAGGATTTGAAGCAGCATTACTGGTGGAGAAAGATGAAGAAAGATATTGTGAGCCATGTGGCTCGGTGTCTAAACCGTCAGCAGGTCAAGTATGAGCATCAGAGACCTGGTGGTGTATTCCAGCGTATTGATATTCCGGAGTGGAAGTGGGAAAGAATAACTATGGACTTTGTTAGTGGACTCCTCGGACAGCGAGGAAGTTTGATTCAGTTTGGGTGGTGGTGGATAGGTTGACCAAGTCGGCTCGCTTCATCCCAGTGTGTACTACTTATTCCTCAGAACGGTTGGCAGAGATATTCATCCGTGAGATAGTGAGATTGCATGGAGTTCCCATTTCTATTATATCGGACAGAGGTACCCAGTTCACTTCTCAGTTCTGGAGGACATTTCAGCGAGAGTTGGGTTCACAGGTAGAGTTGAGCACAGCATTTCATCCACAGACGGATGGACAGTCTGAGCGTACTATTCAGATATTGGAGGACATGTTGCGTGCTTGTGTCATTGATTTCGGTGGTTCGTGGGCTGATTATTTGTCTTTGGCGGAGTTTTCTTATAATAATAGCTATCAGTCCAGCATTCAGATGGCACCGTATGAAGCTTTATATGGGAGACGGTGTAGGTCTCCGGTCGGTTGGTTCGAGCCCGGCGAGGCTAGGTTGTTAGGGACAGAGTTAGTCCAAGATGCCTTAGATAAGGTGAAGGTGATTCAGGAGAGACTTCGCACAGCTCAGTCGCGTCAGAAGAGTTATGCGGACCGGAAGGTCCGAGATGTGTCTTATTCGGTAGGTGAGAAGGTGTTGCTGAAGGTTTCGCCTATGAAGGGTGTTATGAGGTTTGGAAAGAAAGGGAAGTTGAGCCCAAGGTTTATTGGACCTTTTGAGGTGCTTAGGAAAGTTGGGGAGGTGGCTTATATGCTTGCTTTGCCACCCAGTTTGTCGGGCGTTCACCCGGTGTTCCATGTATCTATGCTCCAAAAGTATGTCGGAGACCCGTCTCATGTGTTGGACTTCAGCACGATACAGCTAGATGAAGACTTGACTTATGATGTGGAACCAGTAGTCATTTTGGGTCGACAGGTTCGTAAGTTGAGATCCAAGGATATAGCTTCAGTGAAAGTGTAGTGGAGAGGTCGTCCCGTGGAGGAAGCAACTTGGGAGACCGAGCAGGAAATGCGGAGCAGATATCCACACTTTTTTGATGCTCCAGGTATGTTTCTTAACCCGCTCGCGGACGAGCGTTTGTTTAAGTTGGGGAGAATGTAATGACCCGGCCCGTCTTTACGGGAATTACCACCCCGTTACCTTGCAATTACATATATTATGCTTTTATAACAGTATTAGAGTATATCGGGTGAGTTAGGAGTGATTTGGATTAAAAATGAAACAAATAGCATGTTTGAAGAAAGCTTGAATATGAGAAGTCAACCAAGAGTTGACTATTGAGTTAGAGTGCTCGGAAACGGATTCTGATGATTCGACTAGTTCGGGGGATCATTTATGACTTAGGAGAACAATCGGAATTGAATTCGGAGGTCCGGTGTAGTTTTAGGCTTGAATTGGCGAAGGTTGAATTTTTGTCGAAAACTGGATGGTAGGTGATATTTTGATCCGGGGGTCGGAATGGAATTCTGACAATTTCTGTAGCTTCGTTATGTGATTTTGGATGTGTCTGCAAATTTTCAGGTCATTCGGACATCGTTTGATCGGGTTTTGGATTGAATGTTAGTTTTGAAAGCTTTGAAGAAACTTAGGCTTGAATTCGTGTGTAAATGGTGATTTTGATGTTTAACATGGTGTTTTTATGATTGGAACAAGTCCGTATCATATTTTGGAGTACGTTGGTGGTTTTCGTTGGGGTCCCGGGGGCCTCGGGGTGATTTCGGACCATCAACCGGGCATTTGGACTTGGCAAAAATCTGCAGAAAAACTGCAGGTTCTGCCCAGGCCTTTAAGCCTTCGCGTTTGCGTGGCAAGGGCCGCGTTCGCGAAGGCCAAGCTTATCAGTAAATCACGTTCGCGGGAAGGGGAGCTGCGTTCACATAGGCCAGGGATCGTGTGCATCGCGTTCGCGTTCTAGCAGTCGCGTTCGCGTAGGTGTGTGAGGGTAAGGCTTCGCGTTCGCGTGAGGGGTATCGCGAACGCGTAGAAGGATTTTGGGCGCTGGGAGTTTGAGCATCGTGAACGCGTGAATGGTGTCGCGTTCGCGAAGGGTAAGTGAGGGCTGTTCATCGCGAACGCGTGGGAGCTCACGCGAACGCGAAGAGCAAAAAGCTCTAGCAGTGAATAAAATCCAGAAGCAGAGGGGTTACGGGTTTACACCCCTAGAGAGAAGAAAACTCGAGGAAATCACTGAGGAATCATCGGGTATTAGTCGGAGGTAAGATTCTTGACTCAAAAACATCATTTTATGGTAGAATTAACATCAATCTTAATGAAATTGGGTAGAAATCTTGAAGAAATGTGGCCTAAGTATTGAAAACGGGATTTTTGGATTTGGAAGGCCATTTGAACTCCGATTTCGATAAATTTTATATGCACGGACTCGTGGCGAGATGAGGGTCGCGTTGGCACAAATTTTGGAAATTTCCGAGCAGTGGGCCCGGGGTCGAGTTTTACCAACTTGGTTTAATTATGCGAATTTCATGTAAATTGAAGTGGGTTATGATTCTTTGACCCGTATTTGATATAATTATTGTTATTTGACTAGATCCTACACACGAGGCAGTGAATTTCAAAGGAAAACGCATCGCGGACGAGTCTTCGGCCGGCTAGAGGTGAGTAGTTTGTGTATATGGTAGCCTGAGGGTTCGAAACCCCAGCTTAGCACATTGTGACGCTAGTAGGCGTGGCTCGCACACCGTGGCAGGTGTGGGATTGATTGTGACTGGGGATTGAGACTTGGTCCATACCGGAAATGAATAATATGTTATTAGTGTTGGAAATACACTGTATTTGATATAATTGTGGGCTGTAAGCCTTGTTTGGGGCCTTGTGCCGATCTGCAGCGTCCTTAGAGGACAATATTTATGTGATAGCTATAATTGCTTAAATCACTGATCTCAGTCCTGGAAATTGAAATCACACTTTTGAAATGCTAAGTCACCGGCTTTTGCAAATTTGATAAAGTTAAAGTATTTTTCATAAATTATGAATTGAAAACTGGAATTAAGAAAAATGAACTGTTTTGTGACTTATTTGCTTATTGTGGACTGAGCATGGATCGGGCTGCACGCCGCAGTGGTTGATATGAGGATCGGGCTGCACGCCGCAGCAGTATTGCGCTTGGGCTGTAGGAGCCCCTCCGGAGTCTGTACACACCCCCAGTGAGCGCCGTCGACGTTAAATTGGATCGGGCTACACGCGGTAGCGGTTATGTGCATTGCATTGCATCTTTGTTTGTTGAATTACTCTGTGGTAACTGAATTGTACTGTTGATGCTAGTTCGTAGGAGATTCGAACTGTAGTGTAGCTTCATATTGTGGTAAATCCGTGGATTTCTTATTTTCAGCTGCTGTTATATATTTATTACTCACTGAGTACTTAGTACTCACCCCTACTCCCTGCACCTTTTGTGTGCAGACTCAGGTACTCAGGAGCAGTAGTCAGGCATTTCCAGTGTTTGCAGTGTCATATCGAGTTGCTAAGGTAGCTGCCTACGTTCGCAGAACCTAGCTTCTCCTCTCCTTTCCAGTTGTTATTTGTATTTTGTATTCAGACTTGAGTATTTCTATACGGTACTCTCTATTCCTGTTGGGTTTTGTTAGAGGCTCTAGACTTGTGACTCCGGATCTTTGGGAGTGTCAGTACTTTGTTTATTATTATTATTATTGGAGTTCTTAAACTCATATATTCTTCTTGGGTTGTCCATTTGGGACTGATATCGTTGTGTTAATTAAATTGTTGGTCTGGCTGGCCTAGCTTGATTGTTGGGCGCCGTCACGACCGGAATTTGGGTCGTGACATTTACGTTGGGTCTCTTAAACTCAGCCATTATCTCCTTCCGCAAGAGATACGAGGTGACCCTCGGTCAAATTCACCCCTCTTTCTGGAGGATAGTGATTCTTCTCTTCTTTTTTTGTAAATATAATTGATGGGTGTCCCTTCACCCTCGATCATCTTATGCGTCTGTATAGTCGCTGACTCTATCGAGGTGGATTAATCAAACTTGATCGTCGAGCTAGTAGGCCCCGCTCTCGAGTATAGATAAGGAATGGGACTGAGGCTAGATAGGCTAATTCGTTCGAGTGAAGACCTCAGACTTGATCCCTGTCGAGGATGTTCCATTTTCCGAGAAATGGAACATAAAGCGTAATTATAATTCTCCTTAAAGATTTTATTTATTGTTTCTCCCTCTTCCTCTCTTCTTATCAGTGTTTTATGGTGTAGTTGTGGCTTGGATGCCGGATGCAGTTCCTCGACTCAAGGAGTGGTCATGGACCTTATGTCACAAAGACCATATTTCGAGTGCGCATGGCACGAACTGTTGAAGGGTCGGTGGGAGGCCCGTAATCATGGTAGGATTTCTTTTCTGATTTAATAATATTTGATTTTCTCCTCGCGCTATCGAATTCTTATGGGTTTTATTTTATTTTGTAGGTCTCCCCAAAGATGTTGCTATGAGGCTTCTATCCGATGATGAGGATGTGCCTCTCGAAACCCCTGCTTCGAGGCAGGGTGATGAGAAGAAAAGGAAAGGGGCCCCGAGTTCTCTGAACTTGAAAAAGAAAAAACCAAAGAGGAGGACGGTGCATAAACCCAAGGGAAGCACTGGCCCACTACCCTCTGATTCAGTCCATCGGCTAAAGGATGAGTCCGAAAAAGAAAAAGAAGAAGAAGAAGAATAAGACAAATCCAAGCTTCTGGCCCGCCTTTGGGCAGGTGTCTTGATACGAGAAGCCTCTAAACTAGCGGGTGTTAAAACTAACCTGTCTCGACTTGAGAAGGACGATGGGAGAACTTTAGCTGAAGCTCCCGAACCAGAAGGAGGTGAGGACACTCTGCATCGAGATGGGGAGGCCGATAATAAGATCATGGCCAGTTATTCCTGGACAAGGTATAATGTTCCTAAAGGCATCCCCCAAGAAAAAGACCTCGCTGGTTTGCCTTTCTCATTTTATAAGTCTATGATTATCGATGCTTAGGCGCTGAAAGAATGATCCACCGAAGAGCCACAAAGGGGTGTTATACACCTTTAACAACTTCTTTAATGGCGTAGAATCTACCGCTACAGAGGATATCTCCGGGTTGGGTGATATACCGGTGCCAAAGAAGAGTCCATCACGTGGACCTGCCTCGAGCCCAAAATAAGTCAGTCAGTTTCCAGCCCCGAGTTTGAATCCTGATCGGAAGTGGTCAATTGTTATGTCCCCGAAGATGCTCAGGTTCTCTCTGTCCCCGTGGGAATGGCCAGTTATCTTTGATACTTGGTGACCGAGGAGGATCAGGCCAAGATGAACGTGGTAAAAGTGCCTTGTTTGTTCAATGAAGCCCAACATGCATTAAATTGGGTAACCCTAGATACCTTTTAATAATTTCTAGTGTGTACTTGAATTATTTTGTAGATGAGTGTAACGCCTTTTTCCTATGCTTGTAGGCTTCGGTACTTCAGCATGAAACGTTCCTCCGCTACCGGGAGGAGATAACCCTATATGAGATCGATGTTCGAGGTCTCATTGATAAAAGAGATGCTTGCAAACATCTTAGTGAGAAGAGAGAAATGGTGGCTAAGGGCTTCTGGTCTGAATTAGAGGTGGCTCGGAAAGAGTATATCGACCTGGCTTAGTAGGTAAGAAGAAATTTTTAAGTTAGTGATGAAAAATCGGATATGGTGACTAATGGTATGAACCCGTAGATCCAACAGAAGGTTAATAAGATCGGGCAGCTTTGGGAAGAGGTATATGCCGTGAAGGCTGAGGCCAATGAACTGAATAATAACATTAACCACCTAGCCTCATAAAATGAGACCGCCCGAGCCAAACTAGCTTCATTTGAAGTCCAACTCTGAGTTATAAAGGAGAATTCCTTGGCGCAGGCCAAGAAGATTGAGGACCTCCAATCTAAATTCGGTCTTCTTTGATAAAAAAAAGTTTAGTCACGGAGCTTGAAGCGGCCAAGTCAAAGGCAAAAGAAGTTAAGCCCAATGTTGATAAGGTGGTGGATGTTTATAAGGCCGATGCCGAGGCAACTCAACTACGAGAAAAAGACTTTACCGAGCATGCTAAATGGCAGTCTCGAAGGGAGGCCTTTGAGAAAATCCATGGTCGAGGTTTCCACCTATCAGCTGAGATCGAGAACGCCAAGGAGCTCGAAGCTTAGGCTAAAAAGTTGTCTTATCCCAGAGATGACAATGACTCCAAGGTCTTAAGCGAGTTCGAAGGAGGGGAATATCCCGAGGGTAATACTGCTATCGATGAGGACTAGGCCACTTAGGCCTTTTGATGTTTTTATTTTTTATTTTTTTGTATCTTTTTTAGGTCGTTTTGGCCTTTGTAGATTTCCTTATTGGGACATTCTTCCCTTAGTAAAAAATTTATATATATATATATATATATATATATATATATATAAGGCTTTCTTTCCCTTTCAGCTTTCAAATTGCTTTACTTTATTACTCGTAGTCACAAAGGCCAAAATGCCTTAGCATTAAATAACTTAGGTTATGTTCGAAAGTTCAAACAACCTCGTCTTTACATTACTCTATTTTAAGGCATCTTGGGTTTTCGGTGTTATCGAAAACTTTCTCCCAAAGTAAGTAATTTAGATTATAGTTTTCCGAGGGTAGCCTTTAGAATCGATTATGAAAATATTTCTTTTTTGAAGGCCTATCTTTGATACGAATCTCGGACCTCTCCGGTCTGTATTAATATGGCCGTAGCCTTTTACTTCGTGAGTCGCCCAGTGGACTTGTTTTTCTGAGTTATCCGTGCTTGCCTAAGATAACAGTCTCCGAGTGGAGATGGTTATGACCTATAAAATTTGGGGCTGTCAGATAGGTCTTATGCCTCCGAGATCCAGTGGCTTGGCCCGCCCGAGTTTATTTACAGATGATAGTCCCTGAGTGAGGGAGTGATAATTCAAACTCCAGTTATAAGTGGTCCTTGAGCGCGTTACTTTTAAAAGATCGAAAGTATGAAATTCTTTAAGGGATATAAAGAAGAAGTTTTTAAAAACATAAGATGATTGCAAGGAAGAGACTTCTCTTTATTCTTGTGTAAGATGGTACATATTGTCACGCCCCAAATCAAGGGACGTAACACAATAATTGGTGCCTCACTACATGCGACCGAGTAAATGCTTAATGAAAGTGTGATATTATAACATACAGAATGCGGAAGATAAACTAACACATGCTAATATATGTTGATACCTATTTTTTTTCTTGTATTTTTAAATATATAAAATACCTTCAAAATAACATATATATGCATATATAAGTATATCCCAAGGTTTCATTATTTTTTTTTAGTTTTTCAAAGATTTTTAAATCAATTTATTGCCCTACTTGATCAGGAAAAACTCAATAATTACTCCCAAAAAATATCATTTTAGTGATTTATTTATTGGATTATCATACCTATACTAAAATGTATCTAACATAATTTTTTGCATATTTTTATAAATTCGTTTAATATTTTTAAAACTAAATTGCATATAACTGTAATATTAGCGTAATTTAAGATTTAATTGCGTTTATAATTTTAAAATTGACTCCACTAATTTTGGTTTTTTAATTATATATTAGTAATCATTTTGGTACCTTTAACTCATTTTCAGAAATTATTTACTATTTTTATAAAATAAATAAGAAAAAATGGCTATTTAAATACTAGCCCCATTTATTTCAATTGTAGCCTTAGATCAACCCACAATTGAATCCAATTTCAATTTCAATTACACTATTCCAAAGACCCAATCCCAATTTCTAAATCTACCGGACCCAATCTGATTAAATCCTGACCGTTGATCAATTTTGGTCAACGGTCCAGATTTGTTCTTTCAATTAAAAAAGACAGCCTGGTACATTAAGTTTCGCTATAGCCTACGAAAGGGGTTCGAGAAAGGATCGGATGCTTATTTTATGTAGTTTCATATTTTTGCAAGAACTTATTTCAAAGCTTGTAATCTCTTGGCCTCACGAAGACATCTAGTCTAAGTGACGGGAGATGATTTATAGCCACATAAATATTAATAAATTACTTTAGATCACAAATTTCAAAAAAAAAAATTCCTTGAACTCCGCTTCCCGTCAAATAGGTTCAAACAAATTAAATGGATGGAATAATTAAAAGGGAAGAAGTAAGTACTAGTTGCAGCTACAGTATATATGTATGACGCAAATTGAGCGGAGCACTGAATTTAGATACATCAAATATCGTAACATGGAATTAATTTAAAAAGAAAAGGAAAGAATGAAGAAAAACAAAGAACAAAAATCTTGTGTTGGTTGTCAATCTTCCCCCCCCCCCTTTTTTTTTTGTTCGAAAGCTCTTCAACATTATTGGGCAATAAAGCATGCGGAATAGAACAAAGAACGAAAGAATTCATTTGAGATTCCAACGTTAGCGAAATAAATTTCCAGAATTTATTCAATATCTAACCAGATTTATGGAACTATTGTCACACATTTTAACGTAGCTACATTTTGTTGGTATATATATTTATATATAGTCTTTATTCCTCTAATTTAAGTTTAGATTAGTCACGTATAGGGAAATCGAACCGAAAAATCGCACCAAACAGAAAAATCAAAAAAGACCAAACCGATTGAAGAACCCGACTAGGTTTGGTATTGAGTAAAAAAAATTCGAACCAAAACGACATATAAATATATAAATTTTATTTATATTTTTCATACTTTATAATGATTTTTCTTTAGAAAATGCAGAAATATTTGGAATCCTCTCATGTATTAACCTTGAAAGTGTAAATGAAAGAAAAATTATTATTAGACGACTAAGAAAATAACTATCATGTATTACTAAAAAAAATTCTCCCGTTAGAATATTTTAATAGATCATATGTTTGCCAATTTTGTCCATATTTACTAAACATATATTCACTTATCAAAACTTTGTCTATAATTTCAATAAAGTATGATTGAAATAATATTCATGTAACAAAAAAATCCAAAAACCCGACTAAACCGGACCAATCCAAACCGATATAAGTGATTTGGTTTGGTTTTGATAAAAACCGAACCAACCCGGTCCATGTACACCCCTAGTCATATATAAGTAAATATTAAGTCGTTAGGGTTAAAATGCTTATAACCTGTTTGGCCAAGTTTCTCTAATTTTAGAATCACTTTTCTTTTTCAAAGTGTTTTGTTCAAAGTTGAAGTGTTTTGCCAAGCTTTTGGAAGAACAAAAAGTATTTTGAGGAGAAGGAGAAGCAAAAGCAGTTTTGAAAAAACGGAAAAAAGACGTAGTTTCTCTCCAAAAATACTTTTTTGAAAAGCATTATTGTGAAAAATACAGTTATTATCAGTTTTTAAAAGTTTGGTGAAATATTAATTATTGTTCAGAAGTGTTTTTTAAAAGGAAAAGGGTCAAATATGTCCCTATACTATTGAAAAAGATTTAACATTATCCCCCGTTATACTATCAGTCCAAATATATCCCTAACGTCATATTATCGGTACAAATATATCCCTGACATCATAAAAGTGGTACAAACTTACACTTCATTCGTTAACTACCTCCTTATGACAACATTTTATTTCCACCTCACCATTATACTCTCATTTCCATCCCTTCCTCAAAACCTTTCTTTCCAGTTCATTTGAAGAAAAATCGCAGATCACTGATATACAAACAAATTATATCGAAAGAAATGCTAACAACTAAAGATAATATGAAACAATGTGAACCGAGAAAATTCTAATTTTACTATTCAAATCATGCTTATACGAACGAAAATACATTTTATTTTATTACTAAGCAAAGATACGAGCAAACTAGTTTAAGGTTTCAATATTGACCATGGTGAGAAAAAAAAACAACCTAGACACGAGAGTTAAATTTTTTTTTTTTTTTGGTTTCTTTTTCTTCAACCACATTTCTGGAAGGCTATCATTTTTTTTCTCTTTACGTTTTATGTTAAAATAAAAGTGCTACTAAATTTTCCCTAAATATGTCTTACAAATTCAGACAACACAAGGAAATGCACAATAAAACGCAAAATTTTAAGGTCAAGTAAAGGTACGTACAACTCCAGGATCGGCCGGAGAAGCAACAAAAGGAAGTAGAGGCAGTGAATACTTTTAAATAATGATAGAACTTCAAAGTAATTGAACTTGGCAGCTCAAACAGGGAGAAATGGTGATTTAGCAATAAAATGTGTTCATAGGTGAGGCAGTTAACAGAGGAAGGGTAGGTTTGTACCGTTTTTATAATGTCGGGGATATATTTAGACCCATAGTATGACGTTAGGGATATATTTGGACTAATAGTATAACGGAGGGTAATATTAAACATTTTTCAATAGTATAAGGATATATTTGACCCTTTTCCGTTTTTTAAATTAATTAGCCAAATACAAATTGCTTCTCACCAAAAATACTTTTTAAAAAATTACTTTTAAAATAAAATAATTTTTACAGCATGGCCCAGAGAGGTATTACAATGATTTCATGTTGTGGTAAAGAGTTTCCAAATTGTGTGAAAGATGATGGATTTGTCATTTTAAACGTGACAGAGTAGATATTTAAATTCTAACTAGTTGCCGCAGTCTCAAAAAGCAGATAGACCATATCTAAGAAGGTCAAAAGTCTTGTTGTACTTCGTTGATTAATATTACTTCATTCGTTTCAATTTATGTGAATATATTTGATTGGGTAGAGAGTTTAACAAATAACGAAAACTTTTGAAATTTGAGGTCTTAAAAAACTCAAAATGGGCTGCATAGTATTTGTTTGGTTATAAAAGTTTCTCATTAAAAGTAGAATCGAAAGTTTAACCTTAATTGTTACCAATTTTGAAAGGGGTCATTCTTTTGGAATAGACCCAAAAAGAAATAGGTTCACATAAACTGGAACAGAGGAAGTATATAATATGGTTTGTTATGAAATAATAAAAGAAGAAAGAACAATATTGCAGAAAAAGAGAGAGAGAATTCTTATTGAATTTTGGGATGATTTACAATGGGGTAAGACCCCTCTATTTATAGGAGAAAAATGACTTAGTCACAAAGTAAAACTCTCCACAAGATAGACATTCACTCCAAATAGAATTCTATTCTTAATACTCCCTCTTGAATTTCTAATCAATAAGTAATGTGCCTCATTAAAACCTTAACTAAAATAAACCCCACAACAACAACAACAACAACAACCCAGTATAATCCCACTTAGTGGGGTCTGGGGAGGGTAGTGTGTACGTAGACCTTACCCCTACCCTGGGGTAGAGAGGCTGTTTCCAAATAGACCCCGCATCCTTCCCTCCAAGAACTTCCCACCTTGCTCTTGGGGAGACTCGAACTCACAACCTCTCGGTTGGAAGTGGGGGTTGCTTACCATCAGAGCAACCCCTCTTGTCTAACTAAAATAAACCCCAATGGGAAAAAAATCTAGAAAAAAAGAAAAAGAGTACACATATCTAATAATACGCCTTTTGATTGCCTCGTTAAAAACCTCGCAAGGAAAACCCAGTGGGACAAAACCTTGTAAGGGAAAAAGAGTGCAACGCGCATTAACTCTCCCTCATGAGAGCATCAATTCATATCCTTGAGCCTTCATATCCCAATCTTGTGCACTAACTTCTTGAAGGTTGACATTGACAAAGATTTTATATCAGTTTCAATGTATTTTCATAATGACATAACATAGAAATCTCTTTATTCATATATTCAGGTACCTGAATCTCTCATGAGATATTATGAAGTGTTATGTCATGTGATATTCTAAATCACTTGCCTCCTTTATTATGATCATTTGCTCATCTTCTTTATCAAAAAGTTTATTTGAAACCGAATTGTCTATACGCTTTAAACATACCATAGACTTTGTCCTTTTAGGACTTATTATAATATGAGCATTTGCAGTGAGAATATAGTTACTTTCTTTGGGTCAGCAAATGCGTCAAGCATGCTTTGCAATAAATTGCATATGAATTATCCTTTTATGAACTTCAAGTTCATATTATTTTATTCGAGGATCTAGATGTATAAATGATAATTCATTTCATGTAACTTTTCTCGACTGTTGTATCTTTTCTCCCCCTCATGTTAGAAAAACTAACTTGTTTCCTCAACTTTGAGAACTCATCTTTGTGCTTTATGGTGTTAATCAAAATATACACCGCACATCAATAATAATATGGTGGAATTATTTGGTTCATGACCCTGAACCACTTGTGAGGTGAGAAAATAATATACTTTCGTATATAACGTATATCAAACTGATATATATAAACTTTGTGTCACGACCCGAATTTCCCACCATCGGGAGTCATGATGGCGCCTACTAGTGGAAGCTAGGCAAGCCAACTATTACTTATATTTTCATTAGTTACCAAACTCTTCTTAAGATTTTAAATTAAAAACATATAATTACAGTGGAATAATTAAACTTAGAGGAAGACTTAGTCAATTTTATCAAATATGATACAGAAACCCAAACATGATACACTACCCAAGACTGGTGTCACAATACTCACGAACTTCTAAGAATAATACACACAATTATTTGAAAGAAATATAAGATGTTTATGTCGAATACATGAGATAACAGAATGAAATACATAGATAGAAGAGACAACGGGTCCTGCGGACGCCTGCAAGGCTACCTCGTAGTCTTAGTAGTCGGAATATCCACAATCGTGCTACTGTTGTTGCTGCTGTGCGTAACCTGTATCTGCGCAAAAAGAGCGGAGCATGTAGTATCAGCACAACCGACCCCATGTGCTGGTAAGTGCCTGGCCTATCCTGGCGAAGTAGTGACGAGATTAAGGCTAGTCACCCACATAAACATGTACAATTGAAATATATATACATATACAACAGCAGAAAACGTTATCGAACGTTTATAAGGAAAGAATCTGTTCTGAAATAACAGTCAATAACTCATAATATCCAGAGTAATCTAGTCAACGGAACAAAACTTAATTTCATGTCTCAATTCATTTTTCATTTCATATCTTGTGGTAGGTGTACCACCCGCTCCCAAATGTAACAATAAGTTATACCTTGTGGTAGGCATACCACCCGCTCTCAAATGTAACAATAAGTTATAAATTTGTGGTAGTCGTACCACCCGCTCCCAAATGTATCAATAGGCTACCGGCAACTATGGCCAATGCCAAGATTTAAATCACTTTGTGGTCGGCGTGCCACGCGATCCCATTTCTTATATATAAGTGATCGGCGCGCCACACGATCCGAATTCATTAATATATATATATATATATATATATATATATTACCGGCATTTAACCAACAATCTCTGATCTACAGTAAGTGTATAAAAGTATTACCGGTTTGAACCAATAATCTTTGCATCAGCAATATTTATAATTATCGGTTTTGAACCAATAATTGATAATAAATCAATAATATATCTTCGTTACCGGTATGACACCAATAACTCTTAATCAACAATTCATACATAACTAAATTCCTATTCCTTCAAGCTAGGATAGAACAAACACTTACCTCGAAAGTTTACGAACAATTCAATTCGTAGCAATACCTTTTCCTTTCGAATTTGGCTCCAATCCAATCGAATCTATACACAATTGATTTAATATCATCAATACTACTCAACAAACTATTCCATATGACCAATTATAATTTTTACAACATTCTGCCCGGAATAGTGAAAATCGACCCCCGGCCCACATAATCGAAATTCGAGTTTCGAACCAAACTAGGTTCACCCAATCATCCATGAGTTCAGATATACAATTTGTTCTTAAGTTCAACTCCAAAACGAGGTCTAGATTGCAAATTCTTTGAAAACCCTTACTATACTAAATTCTCGATTTTTCTACCCATTTACACCTATTTAGGCTTAGGAATTCAAATAATATTGATGGAAAATGAAGAAAACGAGTTAAGAATCACTTACCCAAGAAGTTTGATGAAGAATCGCTCAAAAATCGCCCAAGGAGCTGTGGAGAAGAGAGTTGAACAGAAATGGGATTTTTATCTCATTTCTGTTCTGTTTTCTGACTTAAATTCACTAGGCATAAGTTTGTTCATCGCGTTCGCGACACCCCGGTCGCGTTCGCGAAGAAGAAGAAGTGTTATACATCGCGTTCGCGTGGGGCTTGTCGCGAATGCGAAGAAGAAAATTCTGGGCCTTACAGGTTAGCCTACGCGAACGCGGGCTAAGCCACGCGAACGCGTAGAGAAAAAGTGTTGGCTCAAATTTACACTACGTGAACGCGAGAAGAAGTACGCGATCGCGATGAAGGGAAATAGCTGGGCACCGCGAACGCGACCAACATGACACGAACGCGTTGAAGAAAAGAAGTTGGTCATCGCGAACGCGACCAATTGGACGCGAACACGTTGAAGGATTGCCTGCTGCATATTTTCTGCAGTTTTTCTTAAGTTTGAATACATCCCGAACCACCTCTGAAACACTCCCGAGCCCTCGGGGCTCCAAACCAAATATGCACACTAACTCAAAAAAATCATACAAACTTGCTTGCGCGATCAAATCGCTAAAATAACATCAAAATCAATGAATTGAGCCTTAAAACTCAAGAATTCTTTCAAATTTTCATAACTTTCAAAATTTCCAATTTAAGGCCGAAACACGTCAAACGACGTCCGTTTTCAACCAAACTTTACAGGAAGTGCTTAACCAACATATATGACATGTACCGGGTGTCGGAACCAATATACGAGCCCGATATCACCACTTTTCAATCAAATTTCAGTTTCATTTTCCTTAAACATTTTCAGAAAATAATTTAACATAAAAATTCTTTTACCGAGGTTCTAGACCTCGGATTTCAATTTCGAGCATACGCCCAAGTTTCATATTTTTCTATGGATTTTCTGAGACCGTCTAATCACGGGTCCGGGTCCGTTTACCAAAAATGTTGACTAAAGTCAACCATATCAATATTAATATCAAAATTCTTCAAATTTTTCACATATTTCACATATTTCAACATAAAAATTTTCCAGCTTCGTGCCCGAACTGTGCATGCAAATCGAGGCAACTATAAATGAGGTTTTCAAGACCTCGGAAGCTCGAAATGATTAATAAAACAAGTGATGACCCTATGGGTCGTCACATTCTCCACCTCTAAAACAACCGTTCATCCTCGAACGGACAAAAGAAAGAAGTACCTGAGTCAAGGAATAGATGAGGATATCGGCTCCGCATGTCAGACTCGGACTCCCAGGTTGATGCCTCAGGAGGCTGACCCCTCCACTGAACTCGCATAGATGGAAAACTCTTCGACCTCAACTGTCGAACATGCTGATCTAGAATAGCTACCGACTCCTCCTCATAGGACAGATCTTTGTCCAATTGGATAGTGCTGAAATCTAACACGTGCGATGGATCGCCGTGATATTTTCGAAGCATGGATACATGAAACACCGGATGCACAGCTGATAAGCTAGGTGGCAAAGCAAGTTTATATGCCACCTCTCCCACACGATCAAGAATCTCGAATGGGACAATAAACCTAGGGCTAAGTTTGCCCTTCTTTCCAAATCTCATCACGCCCTTCATAGGCGACACTTGGAGCAATACTCGCTCCCCAATCATGAAAGCTATATCTCGAACCTTGCGATCCGCATAGCTCTTTTACCCGGATTGAGCTGTGCGAAGCCTATCTTGAATAATCTTGACCTTATCTAAGGCCTCCTGAACTAAATCCGTGCCCAATAACCCAGCTTCTCCCTGTTCAAACCATCCAACAGGAGAACGACACCGCCTACCATACAATGCTTCATAAGGAGCCATCTGGATGCTCGATTGATAACTATTATTATAAGCAAACTCTGCCAAAGGCAGGAATTGATCCCACGAACCTCCAAAATCAATAACACACGCCCGAAGCATATCTTCTAGTATCTGAATAGTCCTCTCGGACTGACCATCCGTTTGGGGATGAAAGGCTGTACTTAGCTGAACTTGCGTGCCCAACTCTCGTTGAACCGCCTTCCAGAAATGTGAGGTAAACTGTGCACCTCGATCTGAAATAATAGTGATTGGCATGCCATGAAGGCGAAGGATCTCCCTGATATAAATCCCAGCTAACCTCTCGGATGAATAGGTAGTGGCAATAGGGACAAAATGAGCTGACTTGGTCAGCCTATCAACAATCACCCAAAAAGCATCAAACTTCTTCCGAGTCTTCGGAAGTCCCGAAATGAAATCCATCGTGATTCGCTCCCACTTCCATTCAGGAAGTTCAATTCTATGAAATAAACCGCCAGGTCTCTGATGTTCATACTTAAACTGCTGACAATTAATGCACCGTGCCACATATGCCGCAATATCTTTTTTCATTCTACGCCACCAATAATGTTGACGCAAATCTTGATACATTTTCGCTGCGCCTGGATGAATAGAATACCGCGAACTGTGAGCTTCTTCTAGAATCAATTCTCTAAGCCCATCAACATTTGGCACACAAATGCGCCCTTGCATCCTTAGGATCCCATCAGCATCTAAGGTGACCTGTTTAGCACCTCCTCGCTGAACCGTATCTCTAAGGTCACATAAATAAGAATCATTATATTGTTGATCGCGGATACGCTCCAATAATGAAGAGCGAGCGATCGTGCAAGCTAGTACTCGACTAGGCTCAGAAATATCCAACCTCACAAATCGGTTGGCCAAGGACTGAACATCCAAAGCAAGTGGTCTCTGGTTGAATGGAATATAAGCAAGACTTCCCATACTGGCTGACTTCCTACTCAAAGCGTCGGCCACCACGTTTGCTTTTCCGGGATGATATAAAATGGTGACATCATAATCTTTTAGCAATTCTAGCCACCTTCTCTGCCTCAAATTCAACTCTTTCTGCTTAAACAAATACCTGAAGACTCTTATGATCGGTGTATACTTCACATGCTATGCCATACAAATAATGCCTCCAGATCTTCAATGTGTGAAATAATTGCCGCCAATTCTAGATCATGCACTGGATAGTTCTTTTCATGAATCTTCAACTGCCTCGAAGCATAGGCAATAACCTTGCCATCCCGCATTAACACTGCACCAAGCCCAATACGGGAAGCATCACAATAAACAGTATAAGGTCCCGTACCCGTGGGTAAAACCAATACCGGTGATGTGGTCAAGGTTGTCTTGAGCTTTTGAAAGCTCGCCTCACATTCATCGGACCATTCAAATTGAACACCCTTCTGGGTCAATCTGGTCAGTGGGGTTGCAATAGAAGAAAATCCTTCTACGAATCGGCGATAATAACCAGCTAATCCCAAGAAACTCCGAATATATGTGGCTGATGTCGGTCTAGGCCAGTTCTTGACTGCCTCAATCTTCTTCGGATCAACCTGAATACCTGCTGTCATCACAATATGACCCAGGAATGCAACCGAACTTAGCCAAAATTCACACTTTGAAAATTTTGCATATAGTTGGCTATCTCTCAGAGTCTGCAAGGCCACTCTGAGATATTGTGCATGCTCCTCCTGACTGCGGGTATATATTAATATGTCATCAATGAAGACTATTACAAACAAGTCTAAATAAGGCCGGAACACCCGATTCATCAATTCCATAAAAGTTGCTGGGGCATTTGTCAACCCAAAAGACATGACCAGAAATTCATAATGTCCGTACCGAGTGCGAAATGTTGTCTTAGGGACATCACATGCCCTAATCTTCAGCTGGTGATGGGCAGATCTCAAATATATCTTCAAAAATACCTTGGCACCCTGAAGCTGGTCAAATAAATCACCAATTCGCGGAAGTGGATATTTATTTTTGATAGTCACCTTGTTTAACTGTCGATAGTCAATGCACATTCTCATCGAACCATCTTTCTTCTTTACAAATAATACCGGTGCACCCCATGGCGAAGCACTGGGTCTAATGAAACCCTTTTCAAGTAAATCCTGCAACTGCTCCTTCAATTCTTTTAATTATGGCGGAGCCATACGATATGGGGGAATGGAAATGGGTTGAGTGCCTGGAGCCAAGTCAATGCAAAAATCAATGTCCCTATCGGGTGGCATACCTGGCAAGTTTGAAGGAAATACTTCAGGAAATTCGCGAACCACAGGAACAGAGTCAATAGAAGGAACCTCAGCACTAGAATCACGGACATAGGCCAAATAAGCCAAGCATCCCTTCCCAACCATGCGCTGAGCCTTTACATAAGAAATAGCATTGCGACTAGTATGACCTGAAATTCCTTTCCACTCTATACGAGGCAAATTCGGCATAGCTAAAGTCACAGTCTTGGCATGGCAATCAAAAATAGCATGATGTGGAGATAGCCAGTCTCATGCCTAATATAATATCAAAGTCCACCAGGAGCAATAAATCAGCACGGGTCTCGAGACCTTCAATTACTATAATACATGACCGATGAACTCGATCAACCACAATAGAATCGCCTACTGGTGTAGACACATGAACATGAACACCCAGTGGATCACTAGGCTGAATCAAGTACGGTGCAAAATAGGAGGACACGTACGAATATGTAGACCCAGGGTCAAATAATGTTGATGCCTTTCTATCACAAACCAAAATAATACCTGTAATGACGGCATCAGAAGACTCAGCCTCTGGTCTGGCGGGAAGTGCATAACATCGGGGCTGTGCCCCACCACCCTGAGCAGTATCTCTAGGACGATCAGCTGCTGGCTGGTCTCTACCTCTATCGGTCTGAGCTCCACCTCTATGACCTCTACCTCCACCTCTATGTCCTCTACCTCCGCCTCTAGCCGGTTGGGCAGGCTGTGAGGGAACTGGGGCCTGAATCATGGCACGAGAACCCTGCTGTTGAGATCTATCAGAAGCTCGAGGGCAATACTTTGCAATATGCCTAAGATCACCACACGTAAAACAAGCCCTCGGCTGCTGAAAATAGCAAAGTGGTGGTGCACTGATAGGCTGCTGATCAGAGTAGCGTGGCTGAGAATTATGATCACCAGAAGTATCATGAGAAACCTGAAGAGCTGACTGATAAGAACTAGGAGGATGGCCTCTATCATGAGAATCTCTACCTTCCGACGAGGTTCCACTGAACCTAACCGAATTACGGGGCCTCTTATCTGATCCACGACCTTCTCCCTGTGACAGAGCCATCTCGATCCGGCGGGCTGCATTAGCCGCCTCCTGAAAAGTGATTTCAGTTCCTGCCCCCAAAGCCATCTGTAGTCGAATTGGCTGATTCAAGCCATCAATAAACCTTCTCACCCTTTCCCGATCCGTGGGAAGTATGATAATAGCATGACGAGCCAGGTCCACGAACCTAGTCTCGTACTGTGTGACAGACATAGGACCCTGATGAAGACGCTCAAATTGTCTGCGCTGAGCCTCCCGCTGAGTTGCTGGAAGGAACTTTTCCAAGAACAGTTCTGCAAATTGCCCCCAAGTCAAAGTTGATGATCCCGCTGGCCTGGATAGACAATAATCCCTCCACCAAGTCTTGGCAGAACTAGATAATCGAAAAGTAGCAAAGTCCACACCATTAGTCTCCACAATGCCCATAGTACGGAGAACCTCCTGGCAGCTATATAGGAAATCCTGTGGATCCTCTGAAGGAGTGCCACTGAATGTAGTAGTGAACAGCTTGGTAAACCTGTCCAATCTCCATAGCGCGTCAGTAGACATAGCTGTACCATGACTAGCCTGAGTCACTACTATAGGCTGAACTGCGTCAGCTGGCTGAATCAAAAGAACCCGAGCCCGGGGAATTACTGGCTCTAGAGTGCACGTAGCAGGAATCTGATTACCTCCTCCAGCTTGAGAAGTGGCTGGTGATACTGGCAGTAAACCTGCTCTGGTGATATTGTCCATAAAACCTGCTATCCGGACTAGAGCATCCTGAAGATTCGGTGAAAACATAACCCCTCCTGCGACCTGAGCTGGGCCTACTGGAGCTGTTGGGACTGGAACCTCCTCCTCGATATAAGCCTGAGGTTATGCCACTTGTGCTGCTGCTCGGGGCTGAGCTCTGCCCCTACCTTGGCCTCTAGGACGACGACCTTGGCCTATGCCCCTAGCGGGAGCTGTCGCTGCTGGGACCTCGGGCTGCTGGTCAATAGATGAGGATGCACGTGTTCTTGCCATCTGCGGAAGAACAGAGTAGAAGTTCAATTAACATTTGAAAGATCAAGTCGCACGACTGGAAAGAATAAAGGGAATATTTTCCTAACTCTGTAGCCTCTGTGGGATAAATACAGACGTCTTCGTACCGATCACTCAGACTCTACTAAGGTTGTTCGTGAGATGTGAGACCTATGCAACCTATTACTCTGATACCAACTTGTCACGACCCGGATTTCCCACCATCGGGAGTCATGATGGTGCCTACTAGTGGAAGCTAGGCAAGCCAACTATTACTTATATTTTCATTAGTTACCAAACTCTTCTTAAGACTTTAAATTAAAAACATATAATTACAGCGAAATAATTAAACTTAGCGAAAGACTTAGTCAATTTTATCAAATATGATACAGAAACCCAAACATGATACACTACCCAAGACTGGTGTCACAATACTCACGAACTTCTAAGAATAATACACACAATTGTTTGAATGAAATATAAGTTGTTTATCTCAAATATATGAGATAACAGAATGAAATACATAGATAAAAGTGACAACGGGTCCTGCGAACGCCTGCAAGGCTACCTCGTAGTCTTAGTAGTCGGAATATCCACAATCGTACTACTGCCGCTGCTGCTGTCCATAACCTGTATCTGCACAAAAAGAGCACAGAGTGTAGTATCAGCACAACCGACCCCATGTGCTGGTAAGTGCCTGGCCTATCCCAGCGAAGTAGTGACGAGACTAAGGCCAGTCACCCACATAAACTTGTACAATTGAAATATATATACATATACAACAGCAGAAAACATCATCGAACGTTTATAAGGAAAGAATCTGTTCTGAAATAACAGTCAATAACTCATAATATCCAGAGTAATCTAGTCAACGGAACAAAACTTAATTTCATGTCTCAATTCATTTTTCATTTCATATCTTGTGGTAGGCGTACCACCCGCTCCCAAATGTAACAATAAGTTATACCTTGTGGTAGGCGTACCACCCGCTCCCAAATGTAACAATAAGTTATACCATGTGGTAGTCGTACCACCCGATCCCAAATGTATCAATAGGCTACTGGCAACTATGGCCAATGCCAAGATTTAAATCACTTTGTGGTCGGCGTGTCACACGATCCCATTTCTTATATATAAGTGGTCGGCGGGCCACACGATCCCAATTCATTAATATATATATATATATTACCGGCATTTAACCAACAATCTCTGATCCACAGTAAGTGTATAAAATTATTACCGCTTTGAACCAATAATCTTTGCATCAGCAATATTTATAATTACCGGTTTTGAACCAATAATTGATAATAAATCAATAATATATCTTCGTTACCGGTATGACACCAATAACTCTTAATCAACAATTCATACATAACTAAATTCCTATTCCTTCAAGCTAGGATAGAACAAACACTTACCTCGAAAGTTTACGAACAATTCAATCCGTAGCAATGCCTTTTCCTTTCGAATTTGGCTCCAATCCAATCGTATCTATACACAATTGATTTAATATCATCAATACTACTCAACAAACTAATCCATATGACCAATTATAATTTTTACAACATTCTGCCCGGAATAGTGAAAATCGACCCCGGGCCCACATAATTGAAATTCGAGTTTCGAACCAAACTAAATTCAACCAATCATCCATGAGTTCAAATATACAATTTGTTCTTAAGTTCAACTCCAAAACGAGTTCAAGATCGCAAATTCTTTGAAAACCCTTACTATACTAAATTCTCAATTTTTCTACCCATTTACACCTATTTAGGCTTAGGAATTCAAATAATATTGATAGAAAATAAAGAAAACGAGTTAAGAATCACTTACCCAAGAAGTTTGATGAAGAATCGCTCAAAAATCGCCCAAGGAGCTGTGGAGAAGAGAGTTGAACAGAAATGGAATTTTTATCCCGTTTATGTTCTATTTTCTGACTTAAATTCACTGGGCATAAGTTTATTCATCGCGTTCGCGACACCCCGGTCGCGTTCGCGATGAAGAAGAAGTGTTACACATTGCGTTTGCTTGGGGCTTGTCGCGAACGCGAAGAAGAAAATTCTGGGGCTTACAGGTTGGCCTACGCGAACGCGTAGAGAAAAAGGGCTGGCTCAAATTTACACTACGCGAACGCGAGAAGTAGTACGCGATCGCGATGAAGGGAAACAGCTGGCATTGCGAACGCGACCAACAGGACGCGAACGCGTTGAAGAAAAGAAGTTGGCCATCGCGAACGCGACCAACTGGACGCGAACGCGTTGAAGGATTGCCTGCTGCAGAGTTTCTGCATTTTTTCTTAAGTTCAAATACACCTCGAACCACCTCCGAAACACTCCCGAGTCCTCGGGGCTCCAAACCAAATATGCACACTAATTCAAAAACATCATACGAACTTGCTCGCGTGATCAAATCGCTAAAATAACATCAAAATCAATGAATTGAGCCTTAAAACTCAAGAATTCTTTCAAATTTTCATAACTTTCAAAATTTCCAATTTAAGGCCGAAACACGTGAAACGACGTCCGTTTTCAACCAAACTTTACACGAAGCGCTTAACCAACATATATGACATGTACCGGGCATCGGAACCAAAATACGATCCCGATATCACCACTTTTCAATCAAATTTTAGTTTCATTTTCCTTAAATATTTTCAGAAAACAATTTAACAGAAAAATTCTTTTACCGGGGTTCTAGACCTCGGATTTCAATTCCGGGCATACGCCCAAGTTCCATATTTTTCTACGGATTTTCTGAGACCGTCAAATCATGGGTCCGGGTCCGTTTACCAAAAATGTTGACTAAAGTCAACCATATCAATATTAATATCAAAATTCTTCAAATTTTTCACATATTTCACATATTTCAACATAAAACTTTTCCAGCTTCGCGCCCGAACTGTGCATGCAAATCGAGGCAACTATAAATGAGGTTTTCAAGACCTTAGAAGCTCAAAATGATTAATAAAACAAGTGATAACCCTTTGGGTCGTCACACTTTATTCTCATAAGCAATAGTTTAGATATTAAGTGGAGGCACTTAATAAATTATTTTGCTAAACCAGCTGTGATGTAAACTAACTTATCAAGATGAACTTCTTGAACAGAAATTCTGGAATATGTTCTAAATTAAATTATTGAGCAAGTTACCTCGCAAACACCATGTTACGGGTTAACAATAATCGCACATGTAATCATCTCATAGATGCATCTTATGTGGTAAACATGGCAGGTGAATGAGTCCATATTAACCTTTGATATTTCCAGCATTCATGGGATTTAATCTCAATTTTAGTTGGTCAATTAATTTAATGAGAACAAGCAATGTAAGATAATTCGTAAAGAACTTTCTAGTTCTTTAATATTTACCCATGTGAATTCTCTATTATTTTTGCACATCATACTTAAATTGATATGGAAAAACCAATTAAGTCAACTAGATAAATTATCAATATTTATTATGATATGAGTTTTTATATTAATATCCACTTCATTGTGGTATTGTTTGTTTATGTAGTACAAATTGGAGAATAAAGTGGGTAGCTTTTCACATATATATTACCCCGCTATAAGTTGTAGTAATAGAAGATAGTAAATCTTTCCTTTATTTATAGTCTCAATATAATCAATCGCTATCGCGTATACTTTGGAAACTGAATAAGTTTCTTTGAGACGTACTACAACACAATACCTTATTGGTAATTAATTGTGTTTCTCCAAAATAGTGGTAATTAGCTCTTCCAGAGCTCTCAATTAATTGATAGTACCACATAATTATCAACACCTATATGGTGAATATCTCTTTCAAAGAGAAACTTATACCATTATGGTCATGGACAAAATAATAAGCAAGATATGTTTCTTGCATTATTGTTGTCCTTTAATAATCACATTGCCAAAATATTTTGTCGTACAATAGGTACGTGACCAATGGCCATTCATGCCATAATAATGATATTATGTTCTTATATCATCTCAAACCTCCTTCTAGAGGTGAGTGTGGTATATTCAACACCAATAGCATGTTCATATTCCTTCAAGAATGAATATGTCTTCACAAATCATATGTTGTCACATTCGCATCATGAATGGACCATAATCATCTATATGTGCTATATAAAATCTCACGTCAAATCGATGACAAATATTACCTTCACATAGTGAAGGATTATTTTGAGAATCCTTATTATTCTGATCATTATCACAACGGTGAAGATTATAATTTCTTTTATTGCTACGTCCACATCCATTGATACCTTTACGGTAATAATTTTGTCTTCTTTCAGACTTATCACATACTGCTATCACATTCTTTAAAGGGAATGAGAATGGAGCAAATTTAATGGGACGGATTTTCAATTATTTGTCCACAATCATACATGAATTTAATCATGACAAGGCATAAAAACTTTGCCACTTTGGGTGGTTGTAATTTCTTAAACTCCATTAGAGTTATAATTAAAATTGTTGTCTTTGCTTGTATATAAAATCAAAGTATAGAATAAAAGAGAAAACGGTAAAATACTTACCTTAAATCTAAAATTTAATCATGAAGGAAGTTCATGGAGAAATTGACAATCATTGTGCTCAATCCCAAAGCTTCTACTCAATTGGTTAGAGTCTCGTGCTGATAACGTGTTATGAAATAATAAAAGAAAGAACAATATTGCAGAAAAAGAGAGAGAATTCTTATTGAATTTTGGGATGATTTACAATGGGGTAAGACCCCTCTATTTATAGGAGAAAAATGACTTAGTCACAAAGTAAAACTCTCCACAAGATAGACATTCACTCCAAATAGAATTCTATTCTTAACATGGTTAGAATACTTCTTCATTTCTTGAATTCTTTTAGCTAGCATTTAGATATGAATTTGATTAAAATAAATTTTTAAAAATAAGATGCAAAATAATTTTTAAAATTTAAAATTGTGTCTGAAGTATTTTACTTGAAAAGAATTTGAAGTTTTGTAGGCACAAGACGTAAAAATTACACGTGGCGCCCTATTTGGGCGCCCTTTTTTACCTTGTAGCCGCTTTGTCTTTCTGTTTGCCGTACCCACTTTTTAAAAAACTTTAGCTTCTGTTTCTCCTCCCCTTCTCCTCTTCTTCTTCTTCTTCTTCTTCTTCTCATTATTCTTCTTCTTCTTCTTCTTCTTCTTCAATACAACAGTTCGTGACAGTAGTTAGTGTTTGAGATAAGCCTTTACAAATAGAATATGAGATTGGAACTTGCTAGTTTCATGCTTTACGGTAACTGAAGAAGATAGATTTTCTGGATTTAGCTTTGCACGATATGTAATTGCCAGATTTTCATTGACCATTCTAATAAATTTTAACGGGAAATAATATGTAGCTACTTAAACATGATATTTCAAGACTATCCGCCAAACATTGCTAGATATTTCCATGTAAGTCCTTTGATGAATGTACAAGAAACAACACAAGAAAAAAAAAACTTCATCTCTAGAGCTGAAGTTTCCTAGTTACAACATAGAAACTTCAGCTCTAAAGCTGAAGTTTTACAGTACAAAAGAAAAACTTCAGCTCTAGAGCTAAAGTTTTTATTTTATAACTAGAAAACTTATGCTCTAGAGCTTAAGTTTTTATTTTATAACCGAAAAACTTAAGCTGGAAAACTGCTTAAGTTTTTATTTTATAACTGAACAACTTAAGCTCTACAACTTAAGTTTTCTGGTTACAAAGACAAAAACTTTAGTTGAAGTTTTCTAGAACAAAAGAAAAACTTCAGCCCCGTGGGCTGAAGTTATGTGAAAAGCGGGTACGCTTGTAATTTTTTTTTTCAAAGTGGGCACAAGTTAGAATGTGGCACAATCGGAATTTGAGAATATTATTTTCAGAATTTGCCAAAAAAAATGATTAAATACTATAAACAAATAAAAATTTTAAAATAAAATTTTAAAAGAAAAAGCTCCCAAATTTTATGGCCTCACTGGAGCTACTGCTATAAAATCCTTATTGGCTTGAGCACAGGTTTCCAAGCCATGCTGCAGTAAGTGCGACCACAAAGAACAAGTGAATTAACCGTCTCATAAAAATTAAACTTTTAAAACTGAAATATTTTTATTTATTTAGTTAGGTCCGCAAGCATGCTCTCTCACGTACGAGTTAAATATTTTAAGCTTAAAAAGGGATATTTTTGTTAATCGTGATGGTGAGATCCACTTTCCCTTATTTGTAAGATTTTCTCTTTCTGATTTCAACTCAGGGTGTGTTTGGTATATTTTCTTGGAAAACTAGTAATTTTTTTTAGGTATTTAGTGTGCAAATTAAGAAAAATGACTTTTTGAGAGTATTTGGGTGGGAGCAGGGCTAGGGGCAGGGGTGGACGGGGCTGAGGGAGCAGTAAAATAGAAAAAGCATAAATTTTAATTACAAAAAAAGTAAAACTATTTTTGGAGGGGGGGAGGGGAGGGCACGGGGCTCGTGATTGGTGGTACAGAAAAATAAAAAAATATAAATTGGAAACTGCAAAAAAAAAAGGTAAAAAAATAATATTTTTTCACGGGAGAGAGAGGCTGTAGGGGTAGTAGGGTTGATGGTAACGGAAAAACTGAAATTAAAATAAAAAAAAATTTGGAGAGGGATTGTGGTGGGGAAGATTGAGAAGGAGCTTTGAAAAATATTTTCCCTTCTTTTGATAAGGTAAACTTTTTTCTCCAATTGGAGGAAAATGAATTGATACGGAAAATATTTTTTCCAAACATTTAACCAACCAAACATGGGAAAATTGGAAAATATTTTTTCAGAAAATAGTTTCTTTTATACCAAACGACCTTATTTGAAATTATGGTATACATAGACAACTTCTTAAACTTGGCCTAATTTTTTATTTTTGTATTTTAACTTAGGCTTGTTCCATTTTTGCCTTTCAATCTCATTTCTTTTGTTCCATTTTGACACAAAAGCTGACTAGATTTCATGTGTAATTTGCCTCACCCTTGTAGGCGCATGAGAGCCATTTTCTAAGCCAAAATGTTTTAACGACCCGACTCATCGTTACGGGAGTTACCGCCCCATTTTCTCCGTTTTTGCTTCTATATATTTTATTATATGTGTTTGGAGAATTTGAAGTAATTCGGGTAGAGTTTGGTTAGAAATGAGGCAATTGGTCTCTTTATGAGAATGTTAGTTTGGAAAAGTCAACTGAATGTTGACTTATGAGTTAGAAGGCTCGGAATGAAATTCTGATGATTCGACTAGTTTCGGGAGATAATTTATGACTTAAGAGAGGAATTGGAATTGAATTTGGAGGTCTACTGTAGAATTAGGCTTGAATTGGCTAAGGTTGGATTTTGGCAAATTTCGGATAGTAGGTGATTTGATCCGAAGGTTGGAATGGAATTCCAAGAGTTGCAGTAGCTCCGTTAGGTAATTTTGGATATGCGTGCAAAGTTTCAGATCATTCAGAGGTGTTTAGGTCGGTTTAGATCAAATGCAAGTTTCGGAAGTTCTAATTTAACTTAGGCTTGAATCCGTGGTGATTCGGTGATTTTGATATTTATGATAGTGTTTTTATATTACGAGCAAGTTTGAATGAAGTAATAGAACATATATGTGAATTTGGTTGAGGTCCCGAGGGTCTCGGGGTGAATTCGGATGGCCAGCGGGACATTTTGAGCATGTTCAATGCAGCAGAAATTGCAGAGTATTTTTACTCTATGCGATCACATGGACATATCTGCGATCGCATAGATGGTTCTGAGGGGGTGGAAATTTTGCTCTATGCGATCGCGTGAACGAGTGTGTGATCGCATAGGTTGATAAACTTGTTCAATGTGATCGCGAGGTGGACTGATGAGATCGCGTAGTTGAAGGAGGCATAAGTATGCGATCGCAATGGGCATTGATGCGATCGCATAAGAGGATTTCATGGCTCGAAAATTTTAGTCTATGCGATCGCAATTGGACTGATGAGATTGCATATAAGGAGACGTCTGGGCAAAACAGTTTAAGGGAAAATTTTCAGTCGCAACCCTCATGATATTTCCACCATTTTTACTTCGCCAAGAGAGAGTTTTTAGCGATTTAAAGAGGGTTTTCAACGGGTATTGCTAGGAGGTCAGTCTCTTGACTAGAAAACATCATTTTATGCAAGAATCAACACTCAAATTCATGAAATTGGGTAGAAATTGTGAAGAATTAGGGCTTTATTCTTGAAAACGAAATTTTAGGATTTGAAAGGCCATTTGAGCTCCGTTTAAACTTTATATGTACGGACTCGTGGCGAGACGAGGATTCCGTTGATATGATTTTCGAAATTTCTCGAGAAGTGGGCACGGGGCTCAGGTTTTGCCAACTTCAATAGTTTTCGTACTTTTCGAGTAATTTTAATTGGGTTATGTTTCCTTGACCCATAATTATGTATTCGTTGTGGTTTTGACTAGATTTGATACGCGAGAAGATCGATACGAAAGGAAAAGGTATTTCGGACGAGTCTACGACCGGTTAAAGGTGAGTAGTTGGTATATATGATGGTCTGGGGGTTTGAAACCCCGACTTATCACATTGTGACGCTATTTATGGCGTGGCTCGCACCCCATGGCAGGTGCGAGATTGTTTGTGACTGGGGATTGTGACTTGGTCCATTCCGAACAAGAATAATTCTATATTGGCAATTGATACGCACCCTGTGTTGAATATATCTGGGCTTAATGCCATGTTTGGGGCCTTGTGCCGATCTGTAGTATCCTTAGAGGATGAATATCATTGTGATACCACGATTTGTACGTTTATTGTTCTCGGTCGTGTGTTTAATCACTATTATGCACTGCTAAGTCACTTTTCTTTAAATTAAATAACTAAAGTATATTCTTTTTTAATGAGTTAGAAATTAGAAAAAATAAACTGAAACTATTATGTGACTCATATGCATATTGTGGATTAAGTATGGATCGGGTTGCACGCCGCAGTGAATATTATAACTAAATATGGATCGATCTGCACGCCGCAGCAAATATTATAACTAAATATGGATCGGCCTACACGCCGCAACGAATATTATAACTAAATATGGATCGGGCTGCACGCCACAGCGAATGACATGATTATATTGTGCTTGGGCTGAAGGAGCCCCTCCGGAGTCTGTACACATCCTAGTGAGCGTTGTCAACGTTAAATGGATCGGGCTACGCACCGCAGCATCATGTGCATTGCATTGTATTGCATTCATGCGTTATTATTTACTTGTGCTAACTATTATTAGTTGTTGTTGCTGGTTTGTAGTATGATATCGGACTGTTAGTTTTAGCTTTGCTTTGTGGCATTTCGTGGATTTCTTACCTTCAGACATTTTATATGCTTTATACTCACTGAGTACTTAGTACTCACCACTACTCCCTGCACCTTTGTGTGCATATTCAGGTACACTGGAGATTTGGCTGAGCAGTCGTGTTTTTCAAAGTTATCAGTGTTGTTGAGGTAGCTGCTTGACGTTCGCAGGACCTGGCTTCTCTTCTTCTTCCAGTTTTTATTTATATATACACTTTTCAGACTTGAGTATTTCATTCAGATATTGTTATCCGATTTTGTTTAGAGGCTCTAGACTCGTGACCCTAGATCTTTTGGGAGTGTTACTATCAGTTTTCGCACTTCTCAGTATTATTATTCTTTTATTATTAGATTATTATTCGAAAACAATTATGTTCTCCTTAAATTATTGGATTTGAGATTTATTGTTAACATGAGAACGAAGGTTGGTCAGGCTTGCCTAGCTTTAAAATTGGGCGCCATCACGGCCGGGGTTGGGTCGTGACAATTTCATACCCCTAACGCAGAGACGAATTCAGAATTTAAATCTTATAGATTCAATTTTAATATTTTAAACATTGAACCCGTTGTGTGTGTGTGTGTGTGTGTAATAATAAATTTTTACATACAATTTTTTACTCCGCGTCAAAAGTTATTAGTTTAGTTGAACCCATAATTATTACTGAAAATATATATAAAAAACTATTTTCAAACGGGAGGGGGGCAGAAAAAACGAAAAACATAATAATTTGAAATTACAATTTTTTTTTGTGGGGGGGGGGGGGGTGAGGGTAGCAGTTGGGGTGCATTGTCTGGGATAAAAGTTTTTGTGTCAAAGTGGAACAAAAGAACCCATTATATTTTAAAATGTTATGGGCTTATATCTATTTTTTTATAATTTTAATAAATTTTTACATATAATTTTTTACTCCACATCGAAAATTGTGGGTTCAATTGAACCCATAATTATTACTGAAAATATATAATAAAAAAAATTTCCCAAAGTGTGGGCAGGAAAATGAAAAAATAATAATTTAAAATTTACAAAAGATAAAAGTGAATTTTTTTTTTGCGTGGAGGGGCTTGTGGTGGGTGAGAGTAGCAGATAGGTATTTGCACGAGCTATATTTTTATTTGGAAATATTTTTTTTTTTTGTGTCAAAGTAGAATAAAAGAAATAAATTGAAGGAGCAAATAAAATAAAACTAAGTTAAAGTGCAAAAATAAAAATTAGGTAGCCATATTTATATTCTTGTGATGGTAAGACTAAATGTTGAACTTTGTCTGCTTAGAAGTTTGAACCATTACATTTATTTATTACTGGTCGGCAGCACAAAATAATTTACTGAAGTCTACTTTCGATAAGATTTTCTATTCCCTTTAGACTTTCGAGGTGCACCGATCTGCTGGTGGGTGTTGCTGTTATTCTTGAAAGAGATCAGGAATGATTTTCAAAATTTTATTTTGGACTAGGAAAGAGGACTGATGTTGAGAAATCAAGGCAAATATCCAATAATGAATTTCTTAAATAACATTATTTTTATTCACTTTTAGTTGTTCAGTATATAATAAATTTTTATTTTTACTTGTCACTTTTAGCATATCAAAAGAATATAAATTTTTTTTTTCAGTTATACTTGTAGTATTAACTATTCATTTCAATTATTTTTTCAAATCTATTAAAAATATATATCAATTAATATGCGTATTATGCTAAATTATGCACGGAAATACTTTCGTCGTTTCAATTTATGTGATAAGTTTGATTGATACGAAATTTAAGAAATAAAAGAAAAAATCATTGAAACTTAGTTTAAAACAAGCTTTAAAAATTTCTTTGGTTATAATTATCTCATCAAGACTGAACTGAAAAGTTTAAAGATAAATTAATTTTAAATGTAGAAATGTGTCGATCTAAAGATAAACTAAGAGGGTATAAATTAGGATAGAAAGAGTATGTTTTTATTTCTTCTTTTTCACCGTTTATGTCCATTGGCGTCAGATAGACACAATGCTAGTTGCATAGATATGTAAGGGTAGGCGTAATGACTTTTTGACCATTTAAATTTGAAGTGCTTTTGAAAATCGATACACAAATTATAGACTTTCCTATTTGAACTCTCGAACTTATGATTCTCTTAACTAATAAACACTCCTGATCCTTGAGCATGTGCACTCCTGATTGGGATCTCCCTCTTTTAATTAATAGACATACCAAAATTAGGTATGAACTTCCATAAAATTCACCACTTATCACTTTTAACAAAATTTGATTTTTCTTATGCTCATCGAAAATCTGTAGATCTGGCCGATTTTACAAACTTTGCAGCAACCATACACTGTCGTTGTTCATAGGCCGGGGCTATGTCACTCGCTGTTGATACTTTTGCTATTCGTTATTGCTGGTTTTTTGTTTGAGTGATAGGATTGTTTATTGTAGTTTGCTTGCAATTGGGTTTGTGCTTTGACTGGTATCTTCACCGATTTGCGAATTTTTCGATTATTGTTGGTTTCGCCGATGCTTGACTGTTGCAATCATTTTGCCAAAACTCCAAAACCGCCATCTAATCCCTCAAGCCGGATTCATCATCTTCCAAAGCACTAACCGACAGAGCAAAACATCGACGATTTAAACCTTCCGCGACAGGAGGAGAGTCACCGCCTTAGGTTTTTGAAACAACTAGTGACTTTGTGCGGTGAAGATGATATGGCGAGAAGAATATGGGTTTAATGATTGTGGAGTAGGGGCTTATTTTCTTACTTGTTTTTGTATTTTTTTTATTTTAGATTTTATTAATCAAAATTATTGTAGTGACACTCTTAGAATAGGTGATTTGCACATACTTTATATCATCTCTGTCACATGTACATAGTCAACGGTCAAATGTGTTTATTAGTTATCAAATATACAAGTTCTATTATTCAAATGGAAAAGTCTAAAGTTTGTGTATCGACTTTCAAAAGTCTTACAAGTTAAAGTCGTTCTAAAATTATTAAGCCACAAGAGTATGGCGGCATTTCAAACTTCTCAATATATAAAACGTCACTATCTCTACGTTACTTTGTTTTTATTATCTTCTATCTATTCATTATGAGACTAGTTATATATCTAATTATACGGATTTGGGGATGATGACTCAGAAACCTCATTTTTCTCATTTCTCCACTAAACCTTTGACATGATATGTGTCACCATATTTTTCTATGTTTCTTGACCCAAAAAGTTGATTACTTTCATAATTCTGGCATAGTTTAATTGAATCTTCTTTCATTTCTTAAATGATAAAAGTCCAGAAAAGTGGACAGAAATAAGTTAAGAACAAAGAATGTACTCCTTTGGCGTAACGGGTAAAATTGTTGTCATATGACCAGAATATCTCGGATTCGAGCCGTGAAAACAATCACTTACAGAAATGCAGTATCAAACTGCGTATAATAGATCTTTGTGGTTCGACCCTTCCCCGAATTATAGTGCACCGGGCTGCTCTGACCTTTAATGTACTGTGATTTAGCTTTGAACTTTGAAATAATACTATTCATCAGGAGATATTCCTGGAAAAACCAAGAGAAAAGTCTGCACACAACTTCACAATCACTACCTAGGTACTTCATCTGTAAATAAACATGACATTGGTGTAGTAGAAATAGAAACAAATGTACCATCTACATCTCCATTAGCCAAATATGTGTGTCCCCTTGAAGATGCTAAAGAATGGAGTTCATTTTCGTCGAATCCAAATCCTCCATTATAAACACCAGGAGCCATTGGAGCATCTGGCATTTCAATTTCACCTTCCAAGTAACTCATCACTTGTCTCATGCTAGGCCGCGCCAACGCTTCATTGTTTGAACACATTAGTCCCAATTTCAACACCATCACAACCTCACTTTCGTTGAACTCACATTTCAATCTCTTGTCAATAACATCAAGAGTTCTCCCTTCTCGCATTTTGTTCCATACCATATCAACTAAGACTAACTCCTCAGGCCCTGCCTTTGATTCAATCGGCCTACGCCCACAAACCACCTCAAGCAACAATGCACCAAAGGCAAAGATATCCGATTTTTCTGTAGCCCGTCCTGTTCTTGGCAATTCTGGTGCAAGGTACCCCAATGTGCCTACTACCCTAGTCGTGCACGGGTTTGATCCGTGCTCGTATAATCTTGCTAGTCCAAAATCTCCGAGCTTGGCATTTAACTCGCCATCTAGCAACACATTACTAGCCTTAACGTCTCGATGCACCACAACTTGTTCATAACCTTCATGTAAGTATAGCAAACCCGAAGCGACCCCTTTGATGATCTTGAACCTTTGCTCCCAAGACAATACCATTCTAGGTTTATCAAACAAGAAGTTGTCCAAACTTCCATTAGGCATAAAATCATAGACAAGTAACAAATCACCACGACGTCTGCACCATCCTACTAATTGCACCAAATTCCTATGACGAAGTCTTCCAATGCTAGAAATTTCAGACACAAATTCGCGCAAACCCTGTTTAGATTCATGCGAAATACGCTTCACAGCGATTTCCATCTTCGAATTTTGTAAAACACCCTTATAAACCTTACCAAATCCACCAAAACCAAGAAGCTCACTATCCTTAAAACCTCTAGTAGCTTGCTTAAGTTCTTGATAAGAATATCTATGAGGACCAACCTCAAGCTCCCAAGACTCTATAACATCAGCATTCTTGAATTTCTTGATCAAATAAATACCAACTAAGATAGAAATCAAAGTAAAAATAACAGCTATGATTGAGACAGCTAAAATTAGGCCAGTGTGCTTCTTCTTGGGACCAGGCAATAATGGAAGTGAATCCAAGTCTAGAAATTTGGCTTCACCATTCAACTTAAAACTCCAACCAAAAATATAATGAGAACTAGCAAGCAAACCAGTTGAAGCAGAGAAACCAACATACATATTTTCTTTGAGAAATGGAGAGAGATCTATATGATAAGACAAAAGTGGTAACTTGGGTTTTGTAGAAGATCTTGAAAGAGTAACATTAACCAAGTTTTTCACTGAATCATATTCTACCCATACCAATATTACCTTACCACATTTAAGATTCAGATCTTGTTTTACCAAATCATCATCAAAATAAGCAGCTGCAGCAGACATATTAGACCTTAAACTATTGATGTTGACACCAACATGGTTATCATTAATATCTCCAAACTCAAAATCTTGTACTGTATCAAATTCAACAGCAAATATATGATTAGAGAAATTACCAACATCAGTTGCATTGAGTAAACCTAAATACTGACTTGGTAGAGCTGTGCTTAAATCATTGGATTGAGAAATGGTAAAAGCAAGTCCATGACCACCAAGTTTTGGATATTCAGGCACTATAGAAAGAGCAAAACATGTTGAAAAAGAAAAAGCAGTGGCTGTAGTTGAGTTCTTGAACTTAAAAGGTGAAGAATAGAAAGCATGACCCATAAATCTACTTGTTTCATTGGTTAATTGAATAAATCCATTTTGACTTATTTTTGCAACTCCGCTTAAGGTCATGTTGTTGTTTGGTTGATTGAATCTTGTGTAGGTAAAGCCATCAAGCTGTATAGAGGGGGAAATGAGAGAGCAGAATAATAGAAGACATAAACTGAACATTTCTAAAGGGATTTGAAACATTTTCAGGTTTAGTTTCAAGATTTTGTCATAGACAATAAGATTTGGGTTGAAAGCTACAGATGGTTTGAGGAATTTGTTATAAGAGTGTTGCTTTTAATGAAAAGGGCAGTTTGGTGTTTGAGAGAAAAGTTACAGAAATACAACTAAACAAGAAGAGTGACATTTATTCTGCAGATGTACTGTCTTTGGACTGCATTATTAAAGTGGCTATCTTTTATTTATTTTTTGAAATTTGTAGGTTGTTATGACGTGACGCCATAACCATACTTCACTAAAGTTTTTCTTTTCTCTATGTAAAACCGCGGTGGATGGAGAGTATAACCTAGGACTTAACTGATTCTGTATTTTCAATATGAAAAATAGGTACACATAAAAGAATATGAAAACTATATCGAATACTTAATTTGGAACCTGGAAGAGCAGCGGGGGGACACAACTGCGATGTGGGCCATGACAGCGAACTACATTAGGGAAGCTGTGAGAGAGGTTTTAGGGGTTACAAAGGGATACCCTGGAGATGTATAGGGGATTGGCGGGGGAATACGGAGGCCCAAGGTAAAGTTGAAGTTAGGAAAGCGGCTTATTTGAAACTAGTAGAGAGCATGAATGAGGAGGAGAAGAGGACGAATTGGGAATGTTATAAGAAGGCAAAGAAAGAGGTGAAGTTAACTATTACGGCGGCTAAGACTGCGGTTTGGACGCATATATGCGGAGCTTAGGAGCAAAGGCGGGGACAAGAAGTTGTATAGGCTAGCCAAAGTGAAGGAGAGGAAGGCTCGTAATCTGGACCAGTAAAGTGCATCAAAGACGAGGACTGCAGGGTATTGATGGAAGACACCCATATTAGACGAAGATGGAAGACATACTTCCATAAATTGTTGAACGAGGAGGGGGACAAAAGCATTGTGCTGGGTGAGTTGGAGCACTCCGAGAGTCTGTGTGATTTCGGATATTGTAGGCGTATTAAGGTCAAAGAGCTTATGAGAGCGATGCGTAAGATGAATAGGGGAAGAGCGACTGAGCCAGACGAGATCCCGGTAGAATTCTTGAAGAGTGCGGGCTGTGCAGGCTTGGAGTGGCTTATTGGGTTGTTTAACGTTATTTTTAAGACGAAGAAGATGCCCAAAGAATGGAGGTGGAGTACAATGATTCTTTTGTAGAAGAACAAGGGTGACATCCAAAACTGCAATAACTATAGGGGTACAAGTTGCTCAGTCATATTATGAAGATTTAGGAAAGGGTGGTGGAAGTTAGGGTGAGGAAGAGTGTGTCTATTTCTGAGAATCAGTTTGGAATTTTGCCGGGGCGATCGACTACTGAAGCTATTCATCTGGTGAGGAAATTGGTAGAGAACTATAGGGAAAGAAAGAAGGACCTACACAACGTATTTATAGACCTAGAAAAGGCATACGATAAAGTTTCGAGGGAAGTTCTATGGAGATGTTTGGAGGTAGTAGCATTCCGGTAGCTTACACTAGGGTAATCAAGGACATGTATGATGGTTCTAAGACTCGGCTAAGGACAATGGGAGGTGACTCAGATCACTTCCAGGTAGTAATGAGGTTGCACCAGGGATTGGCTCTCAGTACGTTCTTATTTGCTCTAGCGATGGATGTGCTAACGCAACACATTCAAGGGGAGGTGCCATGGTGCATGTTATTTGCCAATGACATAGTGCTGATTGATGAGACGAGGAGCAAGGTCAATGCGAGGCTCGAGGTCTGGAGGCATACCCTAGAGCCTAAGGGTTTTAAGCTAAGCAGGACCAAAACCGAATACTTGAAGTGTAAATTTAGTGACAAGACTCATGAAGCGGATGTGGATGTGAAGCTTGATACCCAAGTCTGGTGATAAGGTCTCCCACCGTATTGGTACAGGTTGGATTAAATGAAGGCTCGCATCTGGTGTTTTGTGTGATAAGAAGGTGCCACCAAGGCTCAAGGGTAAATTTTACAGAGTGATGGTTAGACTTACTATGTTTTATGGGGCTGAGTATTGGTCAATAAAGAATTCTCATGTTTAGAGGATAAAAGTAGCAGAAATGAGGATGCTGAGATGGATATGTGGGAATACCAGGAGAGATAAGATTAGGAACGAAGTTATTCTAGACAAAGTGGGAGCGTCTCCCGTGGAGGACAAGATGAGGGAGTTAATGTTAAGATGGTTCGGGCACTTGCAGAGGAGGAATACAGATGCCCATGTTAAGAGGTGTGAGAGGCTAACCGTGGTGGGTCTGAGAAGGGGTAGAGGAAGGCCAAAGAAGTATTTGGGAGAGGTGATTAGGCAAGATATTGCGCTAATTCAGCTTACTGAGGACATGATCTAGGATAGAAGGGTGTGGAGGTCAACGATTAGGGTAGTTGGCTAGTAGGTAGTCGAAAGTTCCTCCTTCTTTTTGTGTAGTATTAGTAGCTCCCTTGTTTTTTTTTTCATTCGCTCTATATATCGTATATTCCAGTTTGCTATTGTTTGATGTTATTTTTTGTTACTGGTTTTGTTATTGTTGTTGTTGTTGTTGTTGTTATAGTTATATTTCTCCCCTTTTTCCTTATCATCCTTCGTCCCTCTATATTTTCTTTCTTCTTCCTCTTTCTCTTCCATCTTCTTCCTTTCTCTCTTTTTACCTTTTTTTTGAGCCGAGGGTCTATTGAAAATAATCCCTCTACCTCGCCAGGTAGGGGTAAGGTCTGCGTACACACTACCCTCCCCAAACCCTACTTGTGGGATAATACTAGCTATGTTGTTGTTGTACTTAATTTGGAACCTATAATGGCATGACAATACTATACTGGTTAGTGCTAAGAACAACTTGTTTGGAATGTTGTTATCTGTTGTATTGTAATCGTACTGTTGCTTTAAATGTAATGCTTATTTTCATTACTACTTAAATTTTATTGTATCGTATCGTTAAATTTGTCGCTACATAATAATGAAAAGTTTCAGTTCATGGAACGATGGATTTGGCATGGTTGTGTTGTTACCTTATTTTTTTTCCTCTCATATTGCCCTTCCTTAATATTAAATAATATTATTTTATCCTTTATCCGACCTTATTATATAATAATTTTATCTTGTACCTTACTTTTCCTTCGTTTGCAAATTTATTCTTCATATTATTGGTACGTGATATCATAAAACATCGGTAAAAATATAATTTATTGAAATATCGTAGACATCAAAAATAATATAATATAATAATATTATACTATACAAGATGAACAGTCGATAACAACCATCCAAACAAGTTGTTAAAGTTAAACTCGTTTAATCAAGGATTTGCCTTGGCTAGTGACAAGTTTTGCCATGAACCTCTAGCTTGTATATTACTCCCTCCGGTCCAAAATAAGTGACATTTTGGTCTTTTTTTTGTGGTCCAAAATAAATAATTTTTCCAGATTTTAAGAATAAATTAATTATTTTTTCCTATATTGTCCTGGTGTAAATAGTGTTAGAATACGTGTTAGGATTGTTTATGTAAAATAGTAAGGTTAATATGGTTAATTTTATTGCTAATTAATGGTAAAAGATAAATTTTTTAATCTGTGTAAAAACATTTAAAAAATTACTTATTTTTGACCGGAGGGAGTAGTGACCAAAAATAAATACATGATAGTTATTATCCTTAACGGAAAGAAAGAAATACACATGGTTTGTTATTCACATGGGTTCCGCTAAGAGATTATGCCTTAATTTGAAATAATTTTTTCACCCGGCAAACGTGATTTTCCTAGAGAGCAGCAGAAATATTTGATAAACAGTCAGATTATCTTTTGTTTTTTCAGTCAGAAGTTTCCTGTTTCTTGATAGAAAACTAAGTGGAAAGTTTGGTGTTCCAAGAATAGCTACATTCAGTGTTTATTACTACTTCCTTGTTAAAATTTCCAAAAAAATGCCAACTGGACAATTATGCTGTCTTTTTGTCCCATTCTTTTGTATTTTTGGTCCAAAATAATTTCTTGGAAGGTTTTGTATTTCATACACAAAAAACCAAATTTAACAAGTTGGAAATTCAAGAATTGAATGTATTATTGGAACCTTAGATGATTTATTGACTGCATCATTCCACAGACCACAGGTAATATACTGCAGAAATTACCGTTGGTAAAAGGCAATCAGACATAATGTTAACTCACCCAAAAAAAATTACAAAGTAAATAAACTACTCCGATGTGCACTTTGTCGAGAGCAACAAGTGGGGAGGAATCTTTAATTATATATGGAAAGTATATTTAAATCAAAAGCTACCTAGGTTCAGGATCAATTTTTCTGTTTAATAATGGAAGGATTTACCCCAATCCTACCAAGTTTGTGTGAACAAAAGTTAAGAAACAAAACATGACATTATAATAATGTATATTTTCTATTAATATAATCACCACATAACTTTGTATCAAGAAACTCCAAATTCTTTCATCATTGATTCATTTCTGTAACAGGTTGCCACTTACTTAGTGGGACTAAGAAAAGCTTGGGCCTGTTCCTTTTTCTATTTATATTCCATTTAATTATTAGCCTTGGTGATCACAATTATGAAAAGTGAAGCTCTAATAGAAAAAAATTCTGCTTTTTTGCTATATTGAGCTGAACGTAGTTCTGCTGCATTATGTCAGCATCTGTTTGATTCAGTTATTAGATTAGCTGTTTAACAATCTTTCCCAATTGGCCATTGGATGATGATTATATGACGACCTACCTACGTATAATGTTACGTCGAGGAAGAAGCAAATTCAAAAATAGAGAAGATAACTTGGAAAACACTTCAAATCAAAGGTAAAAATCACGGGATCACAAAGATAAAAAAAGTTTCACTATCGCATAACGATAAGAAGATTACAAAAGTTCTTCAAATTGGCTACACAATAAGTGCCAAATACAAAGCAACAATAGCAACAACAAATTAATTGAAGAAAGAGGAGAATCCTCAAAAACGAACCTGTTGTTCGAGACTCGAAACCAAATTCAATGGGGGTCCAAATCTGATCTCCACCGTCAAATGAAATATCAAGATTTTATAACATTCAATCAAAATATCAGCCCGATCCAATGGTTAATGAATCATAAAACGTGATTTAAAGTTGGCTGATTGGAATAAAAATCTGCGGCAAAACAAATACTTTTCTTCACTCTTCTCTCTTGATGAAAGCTCTTTCAAAAACCACTTTTAAATGCTTAAGTCTTTCAAAGACTTGTACCAATGAGCATGAAATGATTGTCCATGATTTTTCTATTTATAGATCATGTGTGGTGCTTTCTCTTAAAGAAAAAATCCATAAATCCAATTCCGAATAGGAATGGAAGCCAAAAGATAATAGGATTAGACAACTGGGCCTTTGGCTGGACAACATGGGCATGTACCCAATAAACTCTCCTTCCAACCAAGGGGCCAAATGGGCCTTCAAGTAGAGGAACTATTGACATACTTTATGCTTGCCAAATTTATGCAAAATTCATGTTTAATAGCAACCACCGCCTTTGTTAGCATATTCGAAGGATTTTTAGCAGTGCGTATCTTCCCAAACTCAAATAATTTCTCTTTCACGGTTCCAATGATGGTTTCTATTTATATTTTTGGTCTTAAAATGAAAAGTGGAGTGCTTGGTGAGACATATCTGATTATCACAAAATAAGATGTATCTTGGCTGCTCAAAAGCAATATAATTTATAAACTCCTTCGTCCATAGTAGTAAATTGGCACCTTTTGTGATAGTAATATATTCGTCTTCTGTGGTGGATAGATCTATCCATTTATGTAGTCTAGATTTCGAAGAAATAGCTCCTCCTATAAAAATGATCAAATAATGGAAGTGGATCTTGAATTATCAAGATTGCCTCCTAAATCAGAGTCTGTGTAACAAACAAGTTTAGGCTTGCCATAACCAAAGCCACCTTCAAATCTACAGTATCTTTCAAATACCTTAATGTTCCTTTTACTGCATCCCAATGTTCTTTTCCAAGATTAGAAAGGAATCTACTAACAATACCAACGACATGTGCAATATCTGGTCTAGTGCAAACCATAGCATATATCAAGCTACAACCGACAGAAGAGTAAGGAATATGAGACGTCTCCTTTTTCTCTTCAGCAGTAGATGGACTTTGACTAATACTCAAAATTTAAAGTATTTAGCAAGAGGAGTACTAACCACTTTTGCATCTGCCATATTGAACATCTTGAGTACTTTCTCAATGTATTGCTTTTGGGACAAAAATAACTCCTTTCTATCTCTGTGTCGATGGATTTGGATGCCCAAGATTTTGCTTTGCTGTCTCTAAGTCCTTCATCGCAAATGATTTGCTCAACTGCTTTTTAAGGACAACAATTTTAGATTTATTCTTGCAAAAAATAAGCATGTCATCCACAAAAGTAGTAAAATAATAAAAATCATCATCAGAGAACTTCGGGAAGAATAAACAATGGTCTGAAGAAGTTTTAATATACCTTTATTCTTATATGACAGATTCAAACTTTAAATACCATTGCCTTGGAGCTTGTTTCAATCCATACATGCTCTTTTTCAATTTGCAGACATAAGTTTCTTTTCCCTTCATTACAAAATCTTCAGGTTTCTCCATATAAATCTCCTCATCTAAATCACCATGAAATGCAGTCTTGACATCCATCTGCTCAACTTCTAAATCTAGACTTGCGGCTAAGCCTAGAACCACACGAATAGAAGACATCTTCGCAATAGGGGAGAAAATTTCATCAAAATTAACTCCCTTCTTCTAGCCAAAACCTTTATCAACTAATCTCGCCTTGTATCTAGGCGCAGAGATATATGATTGTCTTACTTTATTTTGAATGCCCATTTTGTTAGATAAAACTCTCTTACCTTCGGCAATTTCACTAACTCATATGTGTCATTCTCATGGAGTGACTTCATCTCATCTTCCACGGCTTCGATCAAAACATTAATCTTTGTGAGTATCTTGAATGGATTCATCATAATTCTTAAGTTCTTCCATGTCAGTCAAAAGTACATACTCATCAGGAGGATAGCGCGTGAATTTTTGCTTCTCCCTTTTAAATCTTCTAAGAGAGACTTCAGGAGCATTCAAAGTAGTTACCTGAGCAGGAATTGGTTGTTGATCAACCATAACTTCATCAACTAAATCATCCATAACATCTACATCATGATGATCATTTTGATCTTCATCACTATCTTCATCAATTTCTTGGGTTCCTTCACGTGCATAGGTGCCTTAGCAATAGAAATTGGATCAATATCAACTAAGCTCTCATTACTCTGAGAATCTATCTTCTCAACTTTGTCAATATTTTCAATAGTCTAGTCTTCAAAGAATATTGCATCATGACTTCTAATAAGTTTATTGTCAACTAGATCGTAAAAATAATACCCAAACACATCTTGACTATAACCGATAAAGATGCACGGCTTAGTTTTGACATCCAGTTTCGATCTCTCATCTTTAAAAATATGCACACAAACTTTACACCTAAAAACTCTCACGTGATCATATAAAATATCTTTAGCAAACCAAACTCTATATGGGACATCACTATCCAAAGCAACAGTGGGAGACACGCCCAAAATTTTCTGCTTTTTGCTATATTAAGGTGAATATAGGTTCTGCTGAATACTGCTGCATTTATGTTAGCATCTCTTTGATTCAGCTATTAGATTAGCTGTTTAACGATCTTTCCCCTTGGCCATTAGATGATGATTATATGACGACCTACCCACGTGTAAGAGGAGAACAAACCACTTCCTGTTGAGTATACAGTGGTCATTCATGAGCTAATAGCCAATAACCACTTCCTTTTGAGTTTTGAGTATAAAATGGTCATTAAACTATTAGCCATCCTTAAAAATGTATCCGCACATAATGTTTACACTAAACTAATAGAGACGTGACATATGGTTGTAGATAGACTTCTATCATTCATAAGATTAACTAAGTAGATTCTCAAATTAATATATCACTTAATTATGATACGTTAGTACGATTTGATGAATATTAAGCGCGGATAAGTTCTATTCTACGCCATCTATAGGATCCACCGCACTACTGTTTTTTGGCTCGTTATATGCATAGATAATACATATTATAATATTTTAGCGTGTATATTCTGTTAGCGCATATAATTCTAGTCTGCAGTGTTGGAGCCCCCTTGTCCTAAGGGTCATCGGAAAATTATTCTTTTAGTCAGGTTAAAAATTTATTATATATGTTGAATTCTCTTCTTTCCCTACGTGCTTACTTTATATATTTTGACACCCCTTAATAAAATTTTTGGTTGTGTCTCTACTAGTAAGATTGTATAATACATACCTTTATTTTCTTTTGAGATTGTTGTATAGGATAAAATCGGTTCACATTAAATACTCGAATGACAAAGTAACACGTGGAATCGGGGATAGACAGAAGAGACGAAGAGAGTGGAAATCAAGACCGAGGAGAACAACTTCGGTTGGCATCAGGTAGACCTCGATGGGAACGTTATCAACAAGGGCAAGCAAATATTTGTCACCGGATAACATTCAATGAAGAATGTTTCTCAGTATTACACATCTGTTGTAGAGAATTTTGGCATTCATAACATGCCGTTACATATTCATCAATATCCCCTATTATTGTCATTTAAGATGAGCTTGATCCTAGGACCTTGTTCCCTAGGTATAACTATAAATAGTAATTTCAACAGCCATTGTACGACTCAAAAGTTCTGAGAAACTAATGCTGCACATTATTCGAGCTAAATAATACTTTATTTTCTAGTTAATGTCATTCTTATTGTTGTCTTCAGAAGCCTTGCTCCCGGAACCAAGATGTCTGCTATTTTATCTTGATTCTCATGTTAAGTCTTGCATTTTTTTAATTTATTTATTATTTTGGGATCAAATCAATTTACTTGTCTATAAACCATGCTATAAATTCAACTGTAAATTTTTACGGGTAAACAATTTGGTGCCCGCCGTGAGGCTTAGATGTTGCGTAATTGAGTTGATCGTTGCATCTATTACTAATTTGTTGGATTCTTTGTTTCTTAGCAAAAGTTAAAAGAGATGTAAGCTAATGATGTCAACATCACACACAATGTTAAGGCACAAGAAAACCCGCCTCAACACGAGGATTCGATTAGTAACACCCGCAACAAGCAGGACATATCAGCACTATTTCATGGCAGGTGATATCCCCGACAAGTACGGGAGCCGACTCCTGATGATGCTAGAACGAGCACGTTGCGAAAATGGTGAGGATCTTGAGAAATCAGCAAAAGGCAATCATAGGCAAGACAAGGCCATTACAGAATTGAGCAAGTGTCGTCGGGTTCTTCTAACAACGCGAATGGAAGACGCACAATTCCTACTTGTGCTCCCCTATATCATACAGTGCAAAAGGTTGATAACAACAACCCGAAGGGTGAGGTTGGCTTTCACGGGGCCGAGTTGATCGACAACAGAACTGGTAATAACAAGAGCAATAATTTTTTCAAAATCGAGCTCATGCGATTTATGAAGGTAATAAACGCTCGAATCAACCAAATTCCCAACGAAGGGCCCGGACTCAAAGAAATACACACAGTGGCCACTCAAACCAAGAATAGCACCAAAGTTAATTTCGAAGCAATTCAAAATGCCAAATGTACCAAAATATGATGGGATATCAGACCCTCAGGAACACATCACCACCTATACAATAGTGGTGAAAGGAAATGACTTGGCTCCACACGAGATTGAGTCAGTCCTGCTAAAGAAGCTCGTAGAAACCCTCACGAAAGAGGCCCTAACATGGTACTCACTCTTACCCAAACACTTAATAGATTCCTTTGAAATGCTCGCGGACTTTTTGGCCATGTCGGGGCCAGGAAGGTTAACATATTTAGGATTTCGTAAGAAGAATCTGTGTTGCTGCATGAGTTCATGAACATGTTCTAGAAAGAAAGGATACTGCTACTGGCCATGCCAGATGAATGAGCAGCTGAGGCATTTACTTAAGGGTTGAACCCGAGGAGCTCCGACGCCTCTCGAAAATTGAAAGAAAGCTTACTGGAGTTCTAGGAAACTACATGGGTAGATGTCCATAACTGTTACGAATAAAAGATAAGAATAAAAGATGATCAGCTTGGGTTTCTGGCATCTACTAAGGGTTGGGATCGAGAAAAGAACAGGGGTAAGTGGAAGGATGATTTTGACGCAGATCTCCTAAGGGCTATGTTTTTCCCTACAAAAGGGCCGAATGACACGGTAGAGGGTTCCGGTTGGCAGATAGGTTCGTGTCCGATAAAAGAACTGACCACGGCCAAAATTGCAGGTCATTGCAAGATAAAGAGGTATCGGGTTCCCGAGATTCAACCTATCCCAGCCTGTCCGAGTATAACATCAATGTCAGCATAGTGGAACTGGTATCGGCGATGAGGAACATCAAGAAAGCACAGTTTTTCGAGGCCGATGAGATCTGATCCCAGCCAAAGGGATCCTAATCTATGGTGCGAGTATCATGGGACTGACGACCACTGGACTGGGGACTGTTGACATTTGTGTGAGGAGGTGGCAACGTTGTTGAAAATGTCCATCTCATAGAGTTCTTAAGCGATTGGGCTAAAAACAATTACGGCCGCAACTGGGACAACACAGAGCCCTTAAAGATAGGTGAAGAACCTCCCCGGCAAACCATAAACGACTTTCGGGGGAAACAATATCAACAGTGTAACCTTCTCGGTAGAAAAAGAAACAAAGTATCAGTGACTCATAGCAAGAGACTCTGGTAAGTCATCGAGGATGATATCACCTTCATAAAAGAAGATGCCGATGGACTTTTACTACCTCACAATGATGCCCTTGTAATTTCTCTCAACATTCTAGATTCTAAAATTAAATGTGTTTTGGTGGACCCAGGAAGTTCAGCCAACATCATTTAATGGAGGGTGTTGGAGCAAGCCAAGCGAACCAGAAGTATCATTCGGACAACAAAATTCCTCGCCGAGTTAAACTTAGCAAGTGTAACAACTCGATGGGAGATCTTGCTGACCACGAACGTTGAAAGAGTTATGAAGACTAACTTATTTGAAGTAGTAGAGGAAGGCATATGCTACAATATAATTTCTGGCAAACCATGGCTACACGAGATAAAAATTGTACCATCAATATATCACCAACTTCAGAAATTCCCAACTTTAGAGGGAATCGAACAAATATGAGGAGATCAACCGACAACATGGTTGATGAACATGATCTCAGCTTCATCTCAGCTTCAAGTAGTACAGGGATGGAACATGCGGCATAGCAATTACAGGAATCGACGCATGTTCCCGAATTAAACGAAGATGACAAGGGGGAGGATTTGTCGGAATCCCACTAGGTATCAAGGTATTTCTAGATACCGGAAGAAATGGACATGACCAAGTCCATGGTGGAATAACTCGAACAAGTGGTATTATTTGAAAAGTTTCTAAAGAAGAAGTTCCACTAAGGGATAGGACTAAACCCCGAGCTTAGGTCACAATTTATTGAATTTCTTAAAACTAACGTTGATTGTTTTGCATGGTCGCATACGGATATGACATGTCCCACGCTAGAGGTGGTCGTGCATAAGCTAAGCCTAGATCCAAGCATCCCGCCGCTAAGGAAAAAGAAGTGCCTGACTGCCGAGGTCAGAAACGAGATTTGTTAAAGAAGAGGTAACTTGATTGCTCGATATCAGTTCAATTCGGGAGGTAAAGTATCCCGAGTGGCTAGATAACAAAGTCATATTTCCAAAAAAGAATAATAAATTTCGTATGTGCGTAGATTATAAGGATCTGAATGAGGCGTGCTCTAAAGACTTGTTCCCGTTGCCAAACATTGATCAAATTATTGACACAGCGACCGGACAAGAGTTGATGAGTTTCCTCAACGCCTATTCCAGGTACAACTAGAATAAAATGAACCTGGAGGGTCAGGAAAAACTTTGCTCATAACGAGCTTCGGCACATATTGCTACAATATGATGTCCTTCGGTCTTGAGAACGTCGGAGCCACTTATTAGAGGCTCGTGAACAAAATATTCGAAAAGAAAATAGGAAAAATAATGCAAGTTTATATAGATGATATGCTGGTTAAGTGTTTGAACACATGTGACCATTTGAACCACCTCTAGGAGACCTTTGACATCCTAAGGCACAATATGAAGCTTAACTCGAAAAAATGTGCGTTCGAAGTCAGCTCTGGTAACTTTTTGGATTTCTTGGTATTGATAAGGGGAATCGAAGTCAATCCTGACAAGATTAAAGCCATCGAGGAGCTTCCAAACCAGCTGACAAACGTGAAAAAATTCCAAAGACTAACCCGAAGATTGGCCGCTCTAAATAGGTTCATTTCTAGGCCTTCTAAAAAATGTCACCACTTCTTCTAACATATGAAGAAGAATAAAAACTTTGAGTGGACCCCAGAATGCCAATAGGCTCTAAAAGACTTGAAACAGTATCTATCAAGACCTCTGTTACTATCAAAATCGGAGGAAGGCGAACAATTACTAATATACTTAACGGTCTCAAAGGTAGCGGTAAGTGCTGCTCTAGTTCGAGAAGATGAAGGTACACAATCTCCTATCTATGATGTTTAGAATAATTTTAGTGGGAACAGAAACTTGTTATCCGTAGCTCGAAAAACTAGCCTTATCTCTCGTAGTCGTGCTCAAAAGTTTTGGCTTTAATTTCAGTCCACCCAATAGCCCTTGCGGAATATCGTTCATGAACCCGAGTTGTTAGGTCGACTAGCCAAATGGGCAGTTGAGATTAGTTAATCTGATATCGAACATAAACCCAGACTGCGATCAAATCATAAGTTTTGGCTGGCTTTGTGGACAATTTCGATCCAGGGCTGCTGCCTTTGGTCACAAAGGAAGCGGTGATGGTGTCAGAGATGAATCAGGGGTTTAGACCTTCTTCATGGATGAAGCTTCCAACGTGAAAGGGTTCGGGCTCGGGGTAGTCTTAATCACTCATCGGGAGAAGTCCTGAGGCAGGCCAGTAAAACTATTCCCTTGACTAAAAATGAAGCTGAGTATATTATTATAAAATTAATATACTTTGTTGCAAATACTAATTGAAGTAAATAAATTTCTTCTAAAAAAGTATTCATTTTTCAATTGCCATATAGAAATTACTTCTAAAGAACGACAACAAAATTTGTACCAACGATCCAAATAATTGACTTCTTAATTATTTCTTTAATGTAAAATTTTAATTGCTTTTAAAGTCCTACATTTTTGGTACCTAGTTTAAATAAGTAAAGATTTGATAACCAAAATACTAGGATAATCAAATGACTATTTTGTTTAATGTGAATTATATTTTAAAGGAGTAAAAAGGAGAATGATTTTCGCTAAAGACCTTCATGCTTTTTAATATAGTATAGATAGATATAGATAAATATATATAAATTAAATATGACATGTTGTAATTACGCATAGTAGTTAGGAAAATGTTTGACCAAATATGACATGAGGTAAGGTATAAACATAAAGTATGCCCTCTTTTATAGAGTTCTAACAGAAATGTGAGATGAGTGGAGTAAAACCATAAGACAAACCTCGCAATGTTGCATGCCAAGTAGGTCAAAATTGAAGTAAAACGCATGATAAATACAACGTTTTACTAAAACGTTATGATGCGTTTTAGATTAGAAAATGAGTATTATACTATGTTTTTTTTAACGGCTAACTTTTTATTAAATTAAAACAAAGTATAATACTATATTTTAGTTAGAATTATAATTTTTTTTATGGTATAAAGGTATTTTGAATCCAAAATACCATTATTTAGGTTTCGGACTCATGCATTTGCCCTCGCGCACTGGTCATTCTCCTTTATGCAGATGATCATCAAAAGCAGTCCAATGCACTTAAAAATTTGTTTTTCAAATAAAACTGCAGTTTTAGGTATGAAATAGATAATATGTTGATGTCTTACTGCTTTGAGAAATTTACTCCGAGTCTTAATTAGATGGTACTCAATCTTGTTTCTTTTGGTGTTTATTCTTTATTTTTTTCTGAGTTATTGATGTTATTATCTTGCAGAGTTCAAATACAGAGGGTTCCATATTTAATGTATTCTGCTAAACCAAACCTTGAGATTCAAAATCAAGAAACTGATTACATAGCATGACAAAAATGATACAAAAGCTCAACCAAATCTTGTATTAACAAAACAGAACTGACTTCAAAAATACACAATTCTGGTCATATCAAATACTACTCCCACAAATATGCCCTTAAAATTTGAAAAGATAACTTCCATCTTCAGCCATAGAAGTTGAATCAAGTTTTGTTGCAATTGAATCAGTAGAGCCTTCAACAAGAGGAACATCAACATGTTGTGCTTCTTTTCCTACAGAATAGATAAGTTTTATGAAACTCTTCTCCAAATTTTCTGTCTTATTGTTAAAGCATTTATAAACAACATTGATCAAACCTCTTGTTTTAAGCTTCAAGTCGTTGAAGATACTAACTAGCAAAGAAGGATCCATTGTTAATGGAATCAGCATTGGCATCACCAAGTGCAGCCTCTTTGAGGTATTTGTCAGCCAACTGAACTCTCTTCACATTCTCTTGCTCTTGTACAAGCATGTTACCGTACTCGAGGAGCTTCTCAAGAGTCATCTTTGGTTGCTCAAAAGTTGGTGGTCCGTCAAAAGAGTTCAAAAGTTTGTCTCCAATCTTTTCAATTCCAGTGCCTGATACCCACTTCCTTACTTCATCATCGTATACTCTCGCCCTCAGTGCACCGAAAAAGTCTGTCTTTCAAGAACAAAGGTATCCATCAGATATCATCATTGACTTTCTTATATATTCATCTTAAGAAAAGTTAGAAATTTGTGTAATTTTTGGTGTCCTTACCGATAGATTGTCCAGGGAAACTATCGACAATCTTGATAACGTCCTCAACAGGAACATTGTCAGTCCTGAAAATACCTGTGCAAACACCAATTCTATCCTCCCTAGTTGGCGCCCAGTAGAACTTCTCCATACGACCATCACGGATAAGAGGAGCATACAATGTGGAGAAATCGTTACCAGTGACGATAATAGGGACCCTGGCATTTTCTTGCTTGTTGTACATACCGGGGAGTTGGACATTTGTCGGGTTGTCAGCAATGTTCATGAGAGTAGCATTCACCATTTGGTTGTTGACAGTGTATTGAGTAGTTCCACCCATTCTACCAGCTCCTGCATCGAGATCGTTGATGAATAGGCAACACATGTTACCCTTTCTGATGATTTCTGCTGCCTCTCTGTACCTTTGCCTAATCAACTTGGCTGGTTCTCCTGCATTTCCACTTTCCAATTCTCCAGCACTCATCATAATGGGGCTGCAATTTTTATATACCGAGTGTAGTAAGTTAACTTTAATCCATTTCCCTTGACAAATTCTGAGTTATATTGCCTGGACTTTCCAAAAATGTTGCCAGGTGGCTATCAGATCCTCCAAAAGTAATGCGTTTTCAGGATCCGACACGGGCACTGCAACATTTTGGAGAGTCCGCGCAACATAGGTTAAGACGGTATGTAACTTAAAGGCAAAACTCACGTGATTCCCATCTTTCTGAAGACAAGTTCACACTGGAATGATTTACCTTGACCTTTGCCTCCCCATATACCCAAGATAAGTGGAACCTGTACGAAACATAAACAAATTTCAATATTCTTTTACACCAAAAGATTACTAAAGCTAGAATATTTAAACAAAACTTTTCCTTAACATACCTTGATGTTGGGCAATTTCAAGAAGTTCTTGGTGATGTGAACAACAAGCTTGTCCATGAAAGCAGGAGCGATGTAGAATCCGTCCAACTTGTTGTCCAAATTGTACCTAGATAAGCAAGGTGAAAACACATTTAGAACCAAAACTTCATTATTCACACAATTTCCTCCCTTAACGTAAAAGATGTGTGGTTTCTCAGCAGTTTAAGCTTTTAGACGAGACGGTGAGACTTACTGGCGAAGACCTTGGCTGATGTATTCGTAGGACTGCAACACAGCGTGGTGAGTACCAGTCCCTGTTGGAGCCTGAAAAAGACTGTCAACCATACCCTTACCCCGGGCAATGTCCTGTTGATCATCGGAGAAGTCTTGGACAAGACCCTTCCATCTGTCACTGTCGGTCTGTTTCTTGGGATCAACATCTATGTCTTCAGCTGCAATCCTCAAGCTCTTGTTTGTAACCTTAGGGCTTGAAACACCTTTTCCATACACTTTCTTCAAAGTTTTGCCAAAGAAGGCTGTGCTTGGAACTGAAGTTCCAGCAACTGAGTTGTTCAAACTCAACTGCAACAATGATGTTTTCTTAGTAACAGCCACTGAATCATTGTAAAATCTTGAATAAACACAATCCATAATCTTTTTTTCCGGCTAAATTCTTGTTCAAATGTCATCATCCTATATTATCCTATTATCAATCTTAAAGACAAACATTCCTAAATTATCCAGTTAAGTTTCTTACTATTCTTATACAAAATTCAAAGGACCCCATCCAAAAAATTTACTGAAAGAACTTCAACTATGCACTAAGTTCCCACTATGCGCGGGATCAGGGAAAAGTTCGGACCACAAGGGTGTATTGTATGCAACCTTACCCTGATTTTTAAAAGAAGCTGTTTCCACGGCTCGAACTTGTGACACCTTGGTTACTTAGAAACAACTGTACCAATTAAGCCAAAGCTCCCTTTCAAAGAACTTCAATTTCAGGTCATAAATACAAAAACAACTATGCCTCAATCCAGGCAAATTAGGATTGGCTATATGAATCTTCGCTGACCATGTCACTTATTTAAGCTTATTTCAGTCCAATATTTATACAATGGTTTTTAACTAAGTAAAAGACAGTTAGAAAGCAGTATCATATAAACAAAACTGACATTTTTTTAAAGAGTAACAAGAAAAACTATAGTACCGGTGCTTTGTTAACAGCTCCAATGGTTGAGACAGAGGTAGCCATGGTCTTTGACTAACTCTGAACAGAAACAGAAAACTGATTTAGAAACTCTTTTTTAAATTTGCTGAGAAAATAAATTCAACAGTTAGTTGGTGAAGAAAGTTTGGGCAAGTGAGAGACTTTATAGCAAAAGTTGTGGCTAAAGTGAGAGTAACAAAATTTATGTGGATTTGGGTAACGAATTCCTAAGGGCCACACAATTGAAGATTGGCTATATTAGGTGGACATTACAAAGGGACTTTAATTTTGGACATGGCCTCTGTTTTTTCTATTTGGTTGGATGAATAGATTGAGTAACAATAAGGATTGAGATTTCTTGGAACTACTTGGCTTTGAGGTTATGATTTAAGCTGTTTTTTCCTCCAGAATTATTCTCTTATCTTCATTTTTTTTTTTGTGCTTTTTGTTTTGCTCGTGGATAAAGAGTTGATGCAATTATTGTTATTATTATTTGAATTTTACCATAAAGAAAGAATAAAAGTTGCAGGTTAGTGACTTACTGGTAAATGAAATTTAGTTAAAATTTTGGATGATTTAAGATACAGATTGTTAAGTGAATTTTTTCTCATGTGCCTAGGTCTTAGTGGACGAGTTATCCAATATTTGTGTTATTAAAAGATAGCAAACGGTGAAATAATTGAGGTGGATGCCAGGTGCCCGACGTATCATCAAGTGGTGGTAGGGTTGTATAAACGGGCCGTAAAATCACACCAAATCGAAAAGTCAAATCAAGCCGATTAAAAAATTTGATTAAGTTTGGTTCGGTTAGGTTAGATATTGAGTAAAAAAATCTGAACCAAACCGACATATAAATATGTAATTTTTATATATATACATTTAAGATTTTAGAATTTACTTTAAAATAAATATTTAAAAATATTTGAGATTATCTTGCTGGATATAATCTTTAATGGTATATGAAGTGTTCAATAAGATATCAAATTTTGCGTGCAAGTCTTAGATGACATTACGGAACTACCCCGGTCTCGAAATTCCATTAGGACCTCGATATCACCAAAACCTGCACCAAATCAAATTTAGAGAACTTATAAAAACCTTCAAGAACCAACTTTCATTATTATGCGCCAAAACACTCCGAGATCATCCAAAACTCAATTCGTACATGCAACCAAGTCCGAAATTATTATACGAACCTATTGGAATCGTCAAATTCCGGTTCCGATGTCGTTTACTCAAAATGTTGACCGAAGTCAAACTTGGCCTTTTAAGCGAAAATTAAGGAATCGATTTCAACCCAAACTTTTTCAAATCTCGAAACAACCATCCCCGCAAATAATTCAGTAAAAGCAAGTACATAACGTCTTATTTAGGAGAACGATACTTTAGAAAGCAAAACGATTAATCGGGTCATTGCACCCGCTACTTTCGACTTTAAGATTGTGGTTTAAGTTGCCAAGGAAGCGAAGTGGAAAGCTGTGGGGAGGTGAAAAGAAAGTATATGCATACTTATATCTCACAGACTCACAACCAATTAACCTTTGAGTTAAAATAAGCGGAACATCTTCTTTAATGGTATTAATTCTTTGTAGTACAGTTAAATTTCTCTATAACAGTCCGAATATTTCTGTATGTTACAACAAAATAATGTTACAAAGAATATATATTATAACATAAAAATTAATTTCAAAAAAACTTAATTTTTATAATAAAATCCTATTATTTAACGATGATGTTATAGAGATGTCCGACTATAATTTTTGCCAGAGCCTATCGATGATTAGTTGGTGATGTTGATAGTATAAAATGATGCAAGTAGAAAGCACAAAGGGGAACACCCTTTGTACAAGCCACGTAGTTTTAAATCTGAAGAATGATCTATAAAAATTTATGATCTTAAATATATCATGACTAAGTTAAGTTGCTATAAAAGTATGCAAATAAGTGAAAAATGAGACATTATAAGCTAAATTATTTTTAAAAATAAAAATATATTATTCTTTTTAAAATAAATTAATAAAAAAATAATAAAACATAAAATGATAATTTTTCTTTTTCTAATGGCATAATACATAAAATGTTATCTGAACTTGTCTAAATCCATATTACACAACTGTTGATTACGAAAATAATTTGACTGCACTCAAATTTATAAAAATGTATATTTTACGATCCTTTTAAAAACAGTATTTACTCCTTATATATATCCTACTTATTAGGCATTCCAAAAGTCTAAAACTTGACCTCTCCACTCCCATATAGCAAAATATAGCTATATTCCAACTTCGAGAGGCTTCTATCTAAGCTAAAATGAATGGAAATTCAAATCTCTTGCTACCACAAGATAAAATTATGCACTTGGATGTTTTCTAACCAATGATTTGTCCACGTGGCTTCTTTATGTATTATTGGCCTCTCGTTTCACTTGAAGTGAGCCTGAGACAAGCTTTTTTGCACACATTATTGGAACTCGTTATCATCACACATTTTTTATTTTGAGAATCATATATAGAATTTGTAGGTGTATATTATCTGTTTTCGACTTATAGTAAGAAAGCTTAGATGAACTTGTATGTTGGATTAACATTAAAGCCCTAAATTTTGTAACACGATGTCTTTGTTTTTTTGCCACAAACAAAATATAACAACTATCTTATAGCCTAGCCTGTTTTCCTAAGCTTCAAAAACAAAATTATTTTTTCAAAAGTATTTTTGGTAAGAAATAATTTGTGTTGGACTAATTAATTTGAAAAATATTTTTCAGCAGCAATTACTGTTTGGCCAAGCTTTTAAAAAGTGTATAAATAAATTTTTTTCAAAAATGTTTTTCAAAAAAGTAATTTTTTTTCTACTTCTCAAATAGTGATTCTGCTTCTACGCAAAGTCATTTTTTTCTCTAAAAAACTAGTCAAACACTTCAACTTAAAAAAAATAATAATAATAATAATAATATATATATATATATATATATATATATATATATATATATATATATATATATATAATCTCTTGGTTTTGAAGAAGTTTGACCAAACAAGCTATTAGATGACAAAAGTTGACATAAATCTACATTAATTTTATAAATCGGTTACAAAACCTATGGTCTTAGCTAAACTTGTCAAATGGGCCGAGACAGTCCATTAACAACCCGTTATAGCCTGGGCCAATCAGGTAAAAATTGTACGGGCATCCTATTTGGTCGCCCCCATTTAACTTATACCCATTTTTTTTTTACAAAATCTTAACGTGTAATTTAAACAACTTCAGCCCCCTTTCTCCTTCTCAAAGTTATATCTGCCCTCAATCCGATAGTTCCATTAGAAGAAACTTAAGACTTTTCAGTTTTTTTTTGGTCCTCTCATGCAGTAGAGGCTTGACGACATGATGAATTCATATGTTACAACAGATTAGTGAATTTAGTCATTCAAAACATAAAATCTCTACTAAATTTGCAAGATATATGGAGTATTCATAATGTAGTAGGCTGAAGTTCAACTCTAAGAAGGCTGAAGTTCGCCAGTTACAAACAAAAACTTCAGTTCTAGAGCTGAAGTTTGCTAGTTACAAACAAAGACTTCAGCTCTAGAGTTGAAGTTCGCCAGCTACAAAATAAAAACTTCAGCTCTAGAACTGAAGTTCGACAGCTACAAAATAAAAACTTCTGCTCTAGAGCTGAAGTTCGCCAGTTATAAACAAAAACTTCAGCTCTAGAACTGAAGTTCGACAGCTACAAAATAAAAACTTCAGCTCTAGAACTGAAGTTCGCCAGTTACAAAATAAAAACTTCAGCTCTAGAGCTGAAACTAGCTAGTTACAAAACAAAAACTTCAACTCTAAAGCTGAAGTTCGCCAGTTACAAAAACAAAAACTTCAGCAATTATAAATAAAAACTTCAGCAAATAGAGAACAAAACTTCGGCTACTATGCTTAAGTTCAGCAAGTACAAACAAAAACTTCAGCAAACTTGGTTCATCACACTTGCTACTTTAGTCTCGTCTACTAGAATGCTAAAGTTTTGCGTAATTGCCTTTGCTACTTCAGCCATGTATGCTGAAGTTACACAAAAAAGTGGTTATGCTTGTAAATTTTATTGCAAAAGAAGGCACAAGTTAAACCGTGACCCAAAAAGCAGGTATAGATACAAACGCCCTGCCAGTAAGAGGTGGAACGGTTTGGCTTCGAATTCTTTTTAGAAATTTTTACCTCCTATAGCAAAGGTTAACACCTTATTTATTTTATATAAATATCATTTTATAAAATTATATTCTGTAGATACATTTTAATGTTTATAGCAAAATACTTAATTTTGATTACCTCATACCCTTAAGCCACTAAATACGCTATTCAGTTGCGCTATTTTCTTTCTCTCTCTAAATTGATACATGTCTTTCTCTTACCCACACTCTCTCCTCTCTCTTTATTTTCTTCTTCTCCCCGCCGGCAAATTATGCTCACCGCCACACCACCATCTCCTGCTTCTAAAATCAGCAGAAGAAACAACGTTGTAAAGTTAAGTCCTTCGAGGCTTCTACCCCTTGGGCCAAATATATTGCAAGTAGGATGATCCATATCTTCCCTTTCTGGTAGATAATCTGTCCGGTACCAATCCTTATCTTGAACTGTTACACAGTACTTACCATCCAATCTCTTCTCGGGTTCGGTCCTCTTTTGACCACCAATCATGGGATGAAATAGAATATTACCTAATACCTTAATATGGGCTTCAACAGCTGATGATAGGCTATAGTTATATATTTTACTCGGTTATTATATTTTAATTTATTGTATTTTAATTGAGTTTATGCATTAATCGCTAGTATTTTGCACTAACAGTGTGTTTTATACCTTGTAGGAGTGATTCTGAACTATATAGATGTTATATAATTAAATTAAGTAATTTGGAGCTTTGAAGTCTGAGTAAGAGCTCAAGGAATTAAGCCAGGATCGGGTTTCGGGGTCAAATTTGATAAGTAAGTACGGACGAATACTCGAGGAGGTATATTGCATACTTTCTAGTAAAATAGACATAACATTTTGCTCAGAAAACCACTTGGGTTCCACAATATATGGTTGGAAAGCTAAATCAAAGGGCTACAACTTTAATGCTTTACGTTTTTCTAAATTCTAAATGAAACACGATGAAAAATACAGTACAAAGTTTACCGCGGTCATTACCACGGTTTGAGGCAATGCCTTCC
>JASVEL010000084.1:0-141193 GCA_032618575.1 Nicotiana noctiflora
GCAGCGTGGACCGCAGTGACGATCGCGGAAGGCATTGCCTCAAACCGTGGTAATGACCGCGGTAAACTTTGTACTGTATTTTTCATCCTGTTTCATTTAGAATTTAGAAAAACGTAAAACATTAAAGTTGTAGTCCTTTGATTTAGCTTTCCAACCATATATTGTGGAACCCAAGTGGTTTTCTCAGCAAAATGTTATGTCTATTTTACTAGAAAGTACCTCCTCGAGTATTCGTCCGTACTTACTTATCAAATTTGACCCCGAAACCCGATCCTGGCTTAATTCCTTGAGCTCTTACTCAGACTTCAAAGCTCCAAATTACTTAATTTAATTATATAACATCTATATAGTTCAGAATCACTCCTACAAGGTATAAAACACACTGTTAGTGCAAAATACTAGCGATTAATGCGTAAACTCAATTAAAATACAATAAATTAAAATATAATAACCGAGTAAAATATATATCTATAGCCTATCATCAGCTGCTGAAGCCCATATTAAGGTATTAGGTAATATTCTATTTCATCCCATGATTGGTGGTCAAAAGAGGACCGAACCCGAGAAGAGATTGGATGGTAAGTCCTGTGTAACAGTTCAAGATAAGGATTGGTACCGGACAGATTATCTACCAGAAAGGGAAGATATGGATCATCCTACTTGCAATATATTTGGCCCAAGGGGTAGAAGCCTCGAAGGACTTAACTTTACAACGTTGTTTCTTCTTCTGATTTTAGAAGCAGGAGATGGTGGTGTGGCGGTGAGCATAATTTGCCGGCGGGGAGAAGAAGAAAATAAAGAGAGAGGAGAGAGTGTGGGTAAGAGAAAGACATGTATCAATTTAGAGAGAGAAAGAAAATAGCGCAACTGAATAGCGTATTTAGTGGCTTAAGGGTATGAGGTAATCAAAATTAAGTATTTTGCTATAAACATTAAAATGTATCTACAGAATATAATTTTATAAAATGATATTTATATAAAATAAATAAGGTGTTAACCTTTGCTATAGGAGGTAAAAATTTCTAAAAAGAATTCGAAGCCAAACCGTTCCACCTCTTACTGGCAGGGCGTTTGTATCTATACCCGCTTTTTGGGTCACGGTTTAACTTGTGCCTGCTTTTGCAATAAAATTTACAAGCATAACCACTTTTTTGTGTAACTTCAGCATACATGGCTGAAGTAGCAAAGGCAATTACGCAAAACTTCAGCATTCTAGTAGACGGGACTAAAGTAGCAAGTGTGATGAACCAAGTTTGCTGAAGTTTTTGTTTGTACTTGCTGAACTTAAGCATAGTAGCCGAAGTTTTGTTCTCTATTTGCTGAAGTTTTTATTTATAATTGCTGAAGTTTTTGTTTTTGTAACTGGCGAACTTCAGCTTTAGAGTTGAAGTTTTTGTTTTGTAACTGGCGAGTTTCAGCTCTAGAGCTGAAGTTTTTATTTTGTAACTAGCGAACTTCAGTTCTAGAGCTGAAGTTTTTATTTTGTAGCTGTCGAACTTCAGTTCTAGAGCTGAAGTTTTTGTTTATAACTGGCGAACTTCAGCTCTAGAGCAGAAGTTTTTATTTTGTAGCTGTCGAACTTCAGTTCTAGAGCTGAAGTTTTTATTTTGTAGCTGGCGAACTTCAACTCTAGAGCTGAAGTCTTTGTTTGTAACTAGCAAACTTCAGCTCTAGAACTGAAGTTTTTGTTTGTAACTCGCGAACTTCAGCCTTCTTAGAGTTGAACTTCCGCCTACTACATTATGAATACTCCATATATCTTGCAAATTTAGTAGAGATTTTATGTTTTGAATGACTAAATTCACTAATTTGTTGTAACATATGAATTCATCATGTATTCAAGCCTCTACTGCATGAGAGGACAAAAAAAAAACTGAAAAGTCTTAAGTTTCTTCCAATGGAACTATCGGATTGAGGGCAGATATAACTTTGAGGAGGAGAAAGTGGGCTGAAGTTGTTTAAATTACACGTTAAGATTTTGTAAAAAAAAAAATGGGTATAAGTTAAATGGGGGCGACCAAATAGGATGCCCGTACAATTTTTACCTGATTGGCCCAGGCTATAACGGGTTTAGCTAAGACCATAGGTTTTGTAACCGATTTATAAAATTAATGTAGATTTATGTCAACTTTTGTCATCTAATAGCTTGTTTGGTCAAACTTCTTCAAAACCAAGAGATTTTATATATATATATATATATATATATATATATATATATTTTTTTTTTTTTTTTTTTTTTTTTAAGTTGAAGTGTTTGACTAGTTTTTTAGAGAAAAAAATGACTTTGCGTAGAAGCAGAATCACTATTTGAGAAGTAGAAAAAAAATTACTTTTTTGAAAAACATTTTTGAAAAAAATTTATTTATACACTTTTTAAAAGCTTGGCCAAACAGTAATTGCTGCTGAAAAATATTTTTCAAATTAATTAGTCCAACACAAATTATTTCTTACCAAAAATACTTTTAAAAAAATAATGTCAAAATAATTTTGTTTTTGAAGCTTAGGAAAACAGGCTAGGCTATAAGATAGTTGTTATATTTTGTTTGTGGCAAAAAAACAAAGACATCGTGTTACAAAATTTAGGGCTTTAATGTTAATCCAACATACAAGTTCATCTAAGCTTTCTTACTATAAGTCGAAAACAGATAATATACACCTACAAATTCTATATATGATTCTCAAAATAAAAAATGTGTGATGATAACGAGTTCCAATAATGTGTGCAAAAAAGCTTATCTCAGGCTCACTTCAAGTGAAACGAGAGGCCAATAATACATAAAGAAGCCACGTGGACAAATCATTGGTTAGAAAACATCCAAGTGCATAATTTTATCTTGTGGTAGCAAGAGATTTGAATTTCCATTCATTTTAGCTTAGATAGAAGCCTCTCGAAGTTGGAATATAGCTATATTTTGCTATATGGGAGTGGAGAGGTCAAGTTTTAGACTTTTGGAATGCCTAATAAGTAGGATATATATAAGGAGTAAATACTGTTTTTAAAAGGATCGTAAAATATACATTTTTATAAATTTGAGTGCAGTCAAATTATTTTCGTAATCAACAGTGGTGTAATATGGATTTAGACAAGTTCAGATAACATTTTATGTATTATGCCATTAGAAAAAGAAAAATTATCATTTTATGTTTTATTATTTTTTTATTAATTTATTTTAAAAAGAATAATATATTTTTATTTTTAAAAATAATTTAGCTTATAATGTCTCATTTTTCACTTATTTGCATACTTTTATAGCAACTTAACTTAGTCATGATATATTTAAGATCATAAATTTTTATAGATCATTCTTCAGATTTAAAACTACGTGGCTTGTACAAAGGGTGTTCCCCTTTGTGCTTTCTACTTGCATCATTTTATACTATCAACATCACCAACTAATCATCGATAGGCTCTGGCACAAATTATTATAGTCGGACATCTCTATAACATCATCGTTAAATAATAGGATTTTATTATAAAAATTAAGTTTTTTTGAAATTAATTTTTATATTATAATATATATTCTCTATAATATTATTTTGTTGTAACATACAGAAATATTCGGACTGTTATAGAGAAATTTAACTGTACTACAAAGAATTAATACCATTAAAGAAGATGTTCCGCTTATTTTAACTCAAAAGGTTAATTGGTTGTGAGTCTGTGAGATATAAGTATGCATATACTTTCTTTTCACCTCCCCACAGCTTTCCACTTCGCTTCCTTGGCAACTTAAACCACAATCTTAAAGTCGAAAGTAGCGGGTGCAATGACCCGATTAATCGTTTTGCTTTCTAAAGTATCGTTCTCCTAAATAAGACGTTATGTACTTGCTTTTACTGAATTATTTGCGGGGATGGTTGTTTCGAGATTTGAAAAAGTTTGGGTTGAAATCGATTCCTTAATTTTCGCTTAAAAGGCCAAGTTTGACTTCGGTCAACATTTTGAGTAAACGACATCGGAACCGGAATTTGACGATTCCAATAGGTTCGTATAATAATTTCGGACTTGGTTGCATGTACGGATTGAGTTTTGGATGATCTCGGAGTGTTTTGGCGCATAATAATGAAAGTTGGTTCTTGAAGGTTTTTATAAGTTCTTTAAATTTGATTTGGTGCAGGTTTTGGTGATATCGAGGTCCTAATGGAATTTCGAGACCGGGGTAGTTCCGTAATGTCATCTAAGACTTGCACGTAAAATTTGATATCTTATTGAACACTTCATATACCATTAAAGATTATATCCAGCAAGATAATCTCAAATATTTTTAAATATTTATTTTAAAGTAAATTCTAAAATCTTAAATGTATATATATAAAAATTACATATTTATATGTCGGTTTGGTTCAGATTTTTTTACTCAATATCTAACCTAACCGAACCAAACTTAATCAAATTTTTTAATCGGCTTGATTTGACTTTTCGATTTGGTGTGATTTTACGGCCCGTTTATACAACCCTACCACCACTTGATGGTACGTCGGGCACCTGGCATCCACCTCAATTATTTCACCGTTTGCTATCTTTTAATAACACAAATATTGGATAACTCGTCCACTAAGACCTAGGCACATGAGAAAAAATTCACTTAACAATCTGTATCTTAAATCATCCAAAATTTTAACTAAATTTCATTTACCAGTAAGTCACTAACCTGCAACTTTTATTCTTTCTTTATGGTAAAATTCAAATAATAATAACAATAATTGCATCAACTCTTTATCCACGAGCAAAACAAAAGGCACAAAAAAAAAAATGAAGATAAGAGAATAATTCTGGAGGAAAAAACAGCTTAAATCATAACCTCAAAGCCAAGTAGTTCCAAGAAATCTCAATCCTTATTGTTACTCAATCTATTCATCCAACCAAATAGAAAAAACAGAGGCCATGTCCAAAATTAAAGTCCCTTTGTAATGTCCACCTAATATAGCCAATCTTCAATTGTGTGGCCCTTAGGAATTCGTTACCCAAATCCACATAAATTTTGTTACTCTCACTTTAGCCACAACTTGTGCTATAAAGTCTCTCACTTGCCCAAACTTTCTTCACCAACTAACTGTTGAATTTATTTTCTCAGCAAATTTAAAAAAGAGTTTCTAAATCAGTTTTCTGTTTCTGTTCAGAGTTAGTCAAAGACCATGGCTACCTCTGTCTCAACCATTGGAGCTGTTAACAAAGCACCGGTACTATAGTTTTTCTTGTTACTCTTTAAAAAAATGTCAGTTTTGTTTATATGATACTGCTTTCTAACTGTCTTTTACTTAGTTAAAAACCATTGTATAAATATTGGACTGAAATAAGCTTAAATAAGTGACATGGTCAGCGAAGATTCATATAGCCAATCCTAATTTGCCTGGATTGAGGCATAGTTGTTTTTGTATTTATGACCTGAAATTGAAGTTCTTTGAAAGGGAGCTTTGGCTTAATTGGTACAGTTGTTTCTAAGTGACCAAGGTGTCACAAGTTCTAGCCGTGGAAACAGCTTCTTTTAAAAATCAGGGTAAGGTTGCATACAATACACCCTTGTGGTCCGAACCTTTCCCTGATCCCGCGCATAGTGGGAACTTAGTGCATAGTTGAAGTTCTTTCAGTAAATTTTTTGGATGGGGTCCTTTGAATTTTGTATAAGAATAGTAAGAAACTTAACTGGATAATTTAGGAATGTTTGTCTTTAAGATTGATAATAGGATAATATAGGATGATGACATTTGAACAAGAATTTAGCCGGAAAAAAAGATTATGGATTGTGTTTATTCAAGATTTTACAATGATTCAGTGGCTGTTACTAAGAAAACATCATTGTTGCAGTTGAGTTTGAACAACTCAGTTGCTGGAACTTCAGTTCCAAGCACAGCCTTCTTTGGCAAAACTTTGAAGAAAGTGTATGGAAAAGGTGTTTCAAGCCCTAAGGTTACAAACAAGAGCTTGAGGATTGCAGCTGAAGACATAGATGTTGATCCCAAGAAACAGACCGACAGTGACAGATGGAAGGGACTTGTCCAAGACTTCTCCGATGATCAACAGGACATTGCCCGGGGTAAGGGTATGGTTGACAGTCTTTTTCAGGCTCCAACAGGGACTGGTACTCACCACGCTGTGTTGCAGTCCTACGAATACATCAGCCAAGGTCTTCGCCAGTAAGTCTCACCGTCTCGTCTAAAAGCTTAAACTGCTGAGAAACCACACATCTTTTACGTTAAGGGAGGAAATTGTGTGAATAATGAAGTTTTGGTTCTAAATGTGTTTTCACCTTGCTTATCTAGGTACAATTTGGACAACAAGTTGGACGGATTCTACATCGCTCCTGCTTTCATGGACAAGCTTGTTGTTCACATCACCAAGAACTTCTTGAAATTGCCCAACATCAAGGTATGTTAAGGAAAAGTTTTGTTTAAAAATTCTAGCTTTAGTAATCTTTTGGTGTAAAAGAATATTGAAATTTGTTTATGTTTCGTACAGGTTCCACTTATCTTGGGTATATGGGGAGGCAAAGGTCAAGGTAAATCATTCCAGTGTGAACTTGTCTTCAGAAAGATGGGAATCAAGTGAGTTTTGCCTTTAAGTTACATACCGTCTTAACCTATGTTGCGCGGACTCTCCAAAATGTTGCAGTGCCCGTGTCGGATCCTGAAAACGCATTACTTTTGGAGGATCTGATAGCCACCTGGCAACATTTTTGGAAAGTCCAGGCAACATAACTCAGAATTTGTCAAGGGAAATGGATTAAAGTTAACTTACTACACTCGGTATATAAAAATTGCAGCCCCATTATGATGAGTGCTGGAGAATTGGAAAGTGGAAATGCAGGAGAACCAGCCAAGTTGATTAGGCAAAGGTACAGAGAGGCAGCAGAAATCATCAGAAAGGGTAACATGTGTTGCCTATTCATCAACGATCTCGATGCAGGAGCTGGTAGAATGGGTGGAACTACTCAATACACTGTCAACAACCAAATGGTGAATGCTACTCTCATGAACATTGCTGACAACCCGACAAATGTCCAACTCCCCGGTATGTACAACAAGCAAGAAAATGCCAGGGTCCCTATTATCGTCACTGGTAACGATTTCTCCACATTGTATGCTCCTCTTATCCGTGATGGTCGTATGGAGAAGTTCTACTGGGCGCCAACTAGGGAGGATAGAATTGGTGTTTGCACAGGTATTTTCAGGACTGACAATGTTCCTGTTGAGGACGTTATCAAGATTGTCGATAGTTTCCCTGGACAATCTATCGGTAAGGACACCAAAAATTACACAAATTTCTAACTTTTCTTAAGATGAATATATAAGAAAGTCAATGATGATATCTGATGGATACCTTTGTTCTTGAAAAACAGACTTTTTCGGTGCACTGAGGGCGAGAGTATACGATGATGAAGTAAGGAAGTGGGTATCAGGCACTGGAATTGAAAAGATTGGAGACAAACTTTTGAACTCTTTTGACGGACCACCAACTTTTGAGCAACCAAAGATGACTCTTGAGAAGCTCCTCGAGTACGGTAACATGCTTGTACAAGAGCAAGAGAATGTGAAGAGAGTTCAGTTGGCTGACAAATACCTCAAAGAGGCTGCACTTGGTGATGCCAATGCTGATTCCATTAACAATGGATCCTTCTTTGCTAGTTAGTATCTTCATCGACTTGAAGCTTAAAACAAGAGGTTTGATCAGTGTTGTTTATAAATGCTTTAACAATAAGACAGAAAAATTGGAGAAGAGTTTCATAAAACTTATCTATTCTGTAGGAAAAGAAGCACATGTTGATGTTCCTCTTGTTGAAGGCTCTACTGATTCAATTGCAACAAAACTTGATTCAGCTTCTATGGCTGAAGATGGAAGTTATCTTTTCAAATTTTAAGGGCATATTTGTGGGAGTAGTATTTGATATGACCAGAATTGTGTATTTTTGAAGTCAGTTCTATTTTGTTAATACAAGATTTGGTTGAGCTTTTGTATCATTTTTGTCATGCTATGTAATCAATTTCTTGATTTTGAATCTCAAGGTTTGGTTTACCAGAATACATCAAATATGGAACCCTCTGTATTTGAACTCTGCAAGATAACATCAATAACTCATAAAAAAATAAAGAATAAACACCAAAAGAAACAAGATTGAGTACCATCTAATTAAGACTCGGAGTAAATTTCTCAAAGCAGTAAGACATCAACATATTATCTATTTCATACCTAAAACTGCAGTTTTATTTGAAAAACAAATTTTTAAGTGCATTGGACTGCTTTTGATAATCATCTGCATAAAGGAGAATGACCAGTGCGAGGGCAAATGCATGAGTCCGAAACCTAAATAATGATATTTTAGATTCAAAATACCTTTATACAATTAAAAAAAAAGTTACATTTCTAACTAAAATACAATATTATACTACGTTTTAATTTAATGGAAAGTTAGCCGATAAAGAAAAATATAGTATAATACTCATTTTATAATGTAAAATGCATTATAATACGACGTTTTAGTAAATCATTGTATTATAATGTGTTTTACTTCAATTTTGACCTACTTGGCATGCAACATTGCGAGGTTTGTCTTATGGTTTTACTCCACTCAGTCTCACATTTCTGTTAGAACTCTATAAAAGAGGGCATACTTTATAGTTTATAGCTTACCTCATGTCATATTTGGTCAAACATTTTCCTAACTACTATGCATAATTACAACATGTCATATTCTAACTTATATATCTATCTATGTCTATTTATACTATATTAGCACGAAAGTCTTTAGCGAAAATTATTCGCCTTTTTTACTCATTTAAAATATAATTCACATTAAACAAAATAGTCATTTGATTATCCTAATATTTTGGTTATCAAATCTTTACTTATTTAAACTAGGTACCTAAAATGTAGGACTTTAAAAGCAATTAAAATTTTACCTTAAAGAAATAATTAAGAAGTCAATTATTTGGATCGTTGGTACAAATTTTGTTGTCGTTCTTTAGAAGTAATTTCTATATGGCAATTGAAAAATGAATACTTTTTTAGAAGAAATTTATTTACTTCAATTAGTATTTGCAACAAAGTATATTAATTTTATAATAATATACTCGGCTTCATTTTTAGTCAAGGGAATAGTTTTACTGGCCTCAGGACTTCTCCGAGGAGTGATTAAGACTACCTCGAGCCCGAACCCTTTCACGTTGGAAGCTTCATCCATGAAGAAGGTCTAAACCCCTGAGTCATCTCCGACACCATCACCGCTTCCTTTGTGATCAAAGGCAGCAGCCCTGGATCGAAATTGTCCATGAAGCCAGCCAAAACTTATGATTTGATCGCAGACTGGGTTTATATTCGATATCAGATTAACTAATCTCAACTGCCCATTTGGCTAGTCGACCTAACAACTCGGGTTCATGAACGATATTCCGCAAGGGCTATTGGGTGAACTGAAATTAAAGCCTAAGCTTTTGAGCACGACTACGAGAGATAAGGCTAGTTTTTCGAGGTACGGATAGCGAGTTTCTGTTCCCAATAAAATTATTCTAAACATCATAGATAGGAGATTGTGTACCTTCATCTTCTCGAACTAGAGCAGCACTTACCGCTACCTTTGAGACCGTTAAGTATATTAGTAATTGTTCGCCTTCCTCCGATTTTGATAGTAACAGAGGTCTTGATAGATACTGTCTCAAGTCTTTTAGAGCCTATTGGCATTCTGGGGTCCACTCAAAGTTTTTATTCTTCTTCATATGTTAGAAGAAGTAGTGACATTTTTTAGAAGTCCTAGAAATGAACCTATTTAGAGCGGCCAATCTTCGGGTTAGTCTTTGGAATTTTTTCACGTTTGTCAGCTGGTTTGGAAGGTCCTCGATGGCTTTAATCTTGTCGGGATTAACTTCGACTCCTCTTATCAATACTAAGAAATCCAAAACGTTACCAGAGCTGACTTCAAACGCACATTTTTTCGAGTTAAGCTTCATATTGTGCCTTAGGATGTCAAAGGTCTCCTAGAGGTGGTTCAAATGGTCACCTGTGTTCAAACACTTAACCAGCATATCATCTATATAAACTTGTATTATTTTTCCTATTTTCTTTTCGAATATTTTGTTCACGAGCCTCTAATAAGTGGCTCCGACGTTCTCAAGACCGAAGGACATCATATTGTAGCAATATGTGCCGAAGCTCGTTATGAGCAAAGTTTTTCCTGACCGTCCAGGTTTATCTTATTCTAGTTGTACCTGGAATAGGCGTTGAGGAAACTCATCAACTCTTGTCCGGTCGCTGTGTCAATAATTTGATCAATGTTTGGCAACGGGAACAAGTCTTTAGAGCACGCCTCATTCAGATCCTTATAATCTACGCACATACGAAATTTATTATTCTTTTTTGGAAATATGACTTTGTTATCTAGCCACTCGGGATACTTTACCTCCCGAATTGAACTGATATCAAGCAATCAAGTTACCTCTTCTTTAACAAATCCCGTTTCTGACCTCGGCAGTCAGGCACTTCTTTTTCCTTAGCGGCGGGATGCTTGGATCTAGGCTTAGCTTATGCACGGCCACCTCTAGTGTGGTACATGTCATATCCGTATGCGACCATGCAAAACAATCAACGTTAGTTTTAAGAAATTCAATAAATCGTGACCTAAGCTCGGGGTTTAGTCCTATCCCTTAGTGGAACTTCTTCTTTAGAAACTTTTCAAATAATACCACTTGTTCGAGTTATTCCACCATGGACTTGGTCATGTCCATTTCTTCCGGTATCTAGAAATACCTTGATACCTGGTGGGATTCCGACAAATCCTCCCCTTTGTCATCTTTGTTTAATTCTGGAACATGCGTCGATTCCTGTAATTGTTATGCCGCGTGTTCCATCCCTGTACTACTTGAAGCTCAAATCATGTTCATCAACCATGTTGTCGGTTGATCTCCTCATATTTGTTCGATTCCCTCTAGAGTTGGGAATTTCTGAAGTTGGTGATATATTGATGGTACAATTTTTATCTCGTGTAGCCATGGCTTGCCAGAAATTATATTGTAGCACATGCCTTCCTCTACTACTTCAAATAAGTTAGTCTTCATAACTCTTTCAACGTTCGTGGTCAGCAAGATCTCCCATCGAGTTGTTACACTTGCTAAGTTTAACTCGGCGAGGAATTTTGTTGTCGGAATGATACTTCTGGTTCGCTTGGCTTGCTCCAACACCCTCCATTAAATGATGTTGGCTGAACTTCCTGGGTCCACCAAAACACATTTAATTTTAGAATCTAGAATGTTCAGAGAAATTACAAGGGCGTCATTGTGAGGTAGTAAAAGTCCATCGGCATCTTCTTTTATGAAGGTGATATCATCCTCGATGACTTATCGGGGTCTCTTGCTATGAGTCACTGATACTTTGTTTCTTTTTCTATCGAGAAGGTTACACTGTTGATCTTGTTTCCCCCGAAAGTCGTTTATGGTTTGCCGGGAGGTTCTTCACCTATCTTTGAGGGCTCTGTGTTGTCCCAGTTGCAGCCGTAATTGTTTTTAGCCCAATCGCTTAATAACTCTATGAGATGGACATTTTCAACAACGTTGCCACCTCCTCACACAAATGCCAGCAGTCCCCAGTCCAGTGGTCGTCAGTCCCATGATACTCGCACCATAGATTAGGATCCATTTGGCTGGGATCAGATCTCATCGGCCTCGAAAAACTGTGTTTTCTTGATGTTCCTCATCGCCGATACCAGTTCCACTATGCTGACATTGATGTTATACTCGGACAGGCTGGGATAGGTTGAATCTCGAGAACCCGATACCTCTTTATCTTGCAATGACCTGCAATTTTGGCCTGTGGTCAGTTCTTTTATCGGACACGAACCTATCTGCCAACCGGAACCCTCTACCGTGTCATTCGGCCCTTTTGTAGGGCAAAACCTAGCCCTTAGAAGATTTGCGTCAAAATCATCCTTCCACTTACCCCTGTTCTTTTCTCGATCCCAACCCTTAGTAGATGCCGGAAACCCAAGCTGATCATCTTTTATTCTTATCTTTTATTCGTAACGGTTATGGACATCTACCCTTGTAGTTTCCTAGAACTCCAGTAAGCTTTCTTTCAATTTTCGAGAGGCGTCGGAGCTCCTCGGGTTCAACCCTTAAGTAAATGCCTCAGCTGCTCATTCATCTGGCATGGCCAGTAGCAGTATCCTTTCTTTCTGGAACATGTTCATGAACTCATGCAGCAACACAGATTCTCCTTACGAAATCCTAAATATATTAACTGTGACGACCCAAAGGGTCATCACTTATTTAATTAATCATTTCGAGCTTCCGAGGCCTTGAAAACCTCATTCTATGTTGCCTCGATTTACGTGCACGATCCGAGCATGTAGCCGGAAAGATTTTGTGATAGAAAATATGAATTCTATGAGAAATTTGGATAAAAATGATATTAATATTGATATGGTTGACTTCGGTCAACATTTTTGGTAAACGGATCCGGACCCGAGATTTGATGGTCCCTAGAGGTCCGTAGGAAAATATGGGACTTGGACATGCGTCCGGAGTCGAATTCCGAGGCCTAGAGCCCAAGTTATGAATTTTTATGTGAAATTGTTTTTGATGCAATTATTAAAGGAAATAAATTAATTGACCTTGGTATCGGGCTCGTATTTTGGTTCCGACGCCCGGTACAAGTCTTAAATATTATATATGTGATTTCTGTAAAGTTTGGTGACATTTGGATGTCGTTTGAGATGTTTTGGACCTTGAGTCCCAAGTTTGAAAGTTTTGAAAACTAAAGGTATGAAAATCATACATTTGAGGCTTGATTTGATGAAAACGAGGTGATATTGGCGATGTGATCGCACGAACAAGTTCATAATGTGTTTTTGAGGTTATGTGCATATTTGGTTTGGAGCCCCGAGGGCTCGGGTGAACTTTGGATAGACCACGAGATCAATTTTTCATGTTAGAAGTTGCTGTCTGCAACTGGTCTGCAGAGTTCGCAAATGCGAACAATAGTTCGCAAATGCGAACTCCCCTCTATTCTGCAGAGTTCGCAAATGCGAACAATAGTTCGCAAATGCGAACTCCCCCCTATTGTGCTGTGTTCGCAAATGCGAACAATAGTTCGCAAATGCGAACTTGACCCTACTGTGCCTGTGTTCGCAAATGCGAACTATAGTTCGCAAATGCGAACTCGCCACTATTCTGCCTGGGTTCGCAAATGCGAACAATAGTTCGCAAATGCGAACCTCCCCATATTTAGCCTATGTTCGCAATTGCGAACAATAGTTCGCAAATGCGAACTTCCCAGTTTTGCCTTGGCTTCGCAAATGCGAAGAAAAGTTCGCAAATGCGAACTTCCCACCCTTAGCTTATTTTTCAAACTCCGGAAATTGGTCGGGGTTCGCAATTGCGAACCCATGTTCGCAATTGCGAACCCATGTTCTGAAAAACACGAATTTCAGTCATTTCTTCACATTTTACAAAACCAAAACACCCATTTGCGATTCTTCAAGGATTTCTTCTTCATCAAAACGATTGTAAGTCACTTTTTACTTAATTCTTTCAATTCCTAACATCATTAATCATGTTTTTCATAAGAAATCAAAGATTTTCATGGTAAAATTCTTGTTTTTGTTAGAAAATAGGGTTTTTCATAAATTGGGGAATTGGACCTCGAATTGAGGTCCGATTTTGAAACAAATTATATATATGAACTCGTGGGGGAATGGGTAACCGGATTTTGGTCCTAACCCCGAATTCCGACCATGTGGGCCGGGGGTTGAAATTCACTATTCATGGCAGAATGTTGTAAAAGTTGTATTTGGTATTAAGAATTTGTTTGTTGAGTAGAATTGATGATATTAAATCAATTGTGTATAGATACGGTTGGATTGGAGCCAAATTGAAAGAAAAGACATTTCCACGGAGTGAATTGTTCATAAGCATTCGAGGTAAGTGTTTGTTCTATCCTAGCTTGAGGGAATAGGATTATGTGTTATGTGTTATGTGATCGAGTGCGGTGTATGAGCTGTGGTGACGAGCATCCATACACTGGCGTCTAGTATGACCGTGAGTCGTTGGAAAATGATTATTTGAGATATATTACAGATGAATTGTTATTGTTCTCCCTTGTTGGGACTTGTTGTGAAGATAATTATTGATTGCCCTTGATGGGACGATTTATGAATTGTTGTTTCTTTCTCTGCCCTTAACCGTGATTGTTATTTGGGTGAGGAAGAGTGATAATGCACGAAGGGTGATGCCGTGCCATGTTTATTTATTTATGCACGAAGGTTAATGCCGTGCCATGTTTATTTATTTATGCACGAAGGTTAATGCCGTGCCATGTTTATTTATTTATGCACGAAGGTTAATGCCGTGCCATGTTTATTTATTGATTATGCACGAAGGATCATGCCGTGCCCTGTTATTGAACCATGTACGAAGGATCATACCGTACTATGGATGTGAGGATGAGAGTAAAAGCACGAAGGGTGATGCCGTGTACTTTATTTGTTTGTTTGGTGAGGATGAGAGTAAAAGCACGAAGGGTGATGCCGTGTACTTTATTTGTTTGTTTGGTGAGGATGAGAGTAAAAGCACGAAGGGTGATGCCGTGTAATTGCTTGTTATTTCTTGAAGTGACATTATTCGTGTTTACATTATACTTTGTTTTCTTTGTGAAATTATTAACTGTGGTTAATTGTTGAATTCTTTAAGATATTCCTTATTATGTTATTACTTGATTATTTCTTGTTATTTTGTGGTACACATATAGATATTGAATTGCACAGGTTTATGTGAGTGTCTGGTCCTAGGCTTGTCACTACTTCGCCGGGATAGGCCGGGCACTTACCAGCACATGGGGTCGGTTGTGCTGATACTACACTTTTGTGCGTTTTTGCACAGGTCCAGGTTACGATCAGGAGCAGCAGCAGCAGTAAGTAGATTGCGTGGGAGCTAATCATATTTGAGACCGAGGTAGCTTGCAGACGTCCGCAGGCCCGGCGTCTCTTTCTTTATTTATGTTATTAGCTGTAGTCTCATTGTTCCGAGACAAACAGAATTATGTTATATTTCCTTCAGACTTTTATGTGTAGTATTCCATAGTAGTTTGTGAGTTGGTGACTCCAAGTCTTGGGTAGAGGATTTCGGTATGATTTTTACCTTGTGATTTATTATTTCCATTTCGATAAAGTATTCCGCATTTATTTAATTAAAATTGTGTTAAAAATAGGATAGTATGAATACGGTGGCTTGCCTAGCTACCACGAGTAGGCGCCATCACGATCCCGATATTGGGGGAAAATCCGGGTCGTGACAAGTTGGTATCAAAGCTCTAGGTTACATAGGTCTCACCACTCACGAACAAGCTTAGTAGAGTTTGAGAGGTAGGTACGGAGACGTCTGTACTTGTCCTCCAGAGTCTATTGAGTTAGGAAAGAGTCTCTCGTTTGTTCTTTCTTGTCGTGCGACTTGTTCCTCAAATACTGATTGAATTTCTATTCTGTCCTTTCGTAGATGGTGAGGACACGCGCTTCTTCGTCCGCTGACCAGCAGCCCGAGCCCCAGGCAGCTCCCGTGAGGGGCGGGGGCCAAGGCCGTATCAGAGGCCGTGGTAGGGGTAGAGCTCAGCCCCAGGCAGCTACTCCAGAGGTGGAGCTTCATATTGAGATCGACGAGGAGATTCCAGTTCCAGCAGCTCCAGTGGGCCCATCTCAGGTCCCAGGAGAGGCTTTATTTACCCCGGATCTTCGGGATGCTTTGGTCAGAGTAGCGGGATTTATGGACAGCATTGCCAGAGCAGGCTTATTATCAGTTGCACCAGCTGCTTCTCAGGCTGGAGAAGGGGCCCAGACTCCTATTGCTCGTACTCCGGAGCTAGTAGCTCCTCAGCCTCAGGCACCAGTGGTTCAGCCAGCTGTGGCCACTCAGTCAGTACCACGGCTCATGCCGGTGATGGAACGGCCATGACTTCGATTCGTTATGGAGGCTTGATCGGTTCTCCAAGCTGTTTACCACTACATTCGGTGGAGCCGCATCAGAGGATCCTCGGGACTTCTTATTCAGTTGCCATGAGATTCTGAAGACTATGGGGATCGTGGAGACAAACGGAGTTGATTTATGTACCTTCAGACTGCAGGATCCGCCAAGACTTGGTGGAGAGATTATTGCCCGACTCGACCAGCAGGGGTCCCCAACTTTATCATGGGACCGGTTTGCGGAACTATTTATGGAGAAGTTTCTCCCTGCTACTCGGCGGGATTTACTTCGGAGGCAGTTTGAGCGCCTCCATCAGGGCACTATGACAGTTACACGGTATGAGACGAGATTTATCGACTTGGCTCGTCATGCGGTGGTGATACTTCCCACGGAGCGGGAGAGGGTCCGCGGATTTATAGATGGGCTTAATCAGCCGATTAGACTCGAGATGGCTATGGGCGTGGGGAGTGACATATCATTTCGGGGGGCAGCCAATGCGGCACGCGAGTTGAGATGGCTCTTGCTAGGGGAGGCGGTTATTCTTCGAGATAAGAGGCCTCGTCATTCGGGTAGATTTGGTGGTTCTTCCTGTGGTAGGAGAGAATCCTTTGATAGAGGCCGGTCCTCCAGGCCTTTTCATTCCGCCCTTCAGGCTTCACGGGGTGGATCGGGTGATCGTGGTTCTCGGGGGCATTATTCAGACCAGTCTCCTATTAATGCTCGGCCTCTTCAGAGTGTTCGTGGAGGCCATTCGGGTCGTCGGGGCCAGCAGCCCTATCAGTCTAAGAGTTGCTACGGTTGTGGTGACCCGGGTCATTTTATCAGGAATTGCCCTCTAGCAGCGGGCAACTCTCAGCAGCGAGGTCCTCGTCCTATGATTCGGGCCCCAGCTGACCCTCAGCCTGCCCAGCCAGCCAGAGGCGGGGGTAGAGATTATAGAGGTGGAGGTCGAGACCGTAGAGGTGGAGATCGTCTAGCTAGAGGTAGAGGTCAGCCAGTTGATGGCTGTCCTAGAGACGCAGCTCAGATGGGAGGTGCAGATCCCCGATTCTATGCTTTACCGGCCAGACCAGAGGCAGAGGCATCAGATGCCGTGTGATTACAGGTACTATTCTTGTGTGTGACAGAGGTGCTTCGGTATTATTTGACCCTGGATCTACATATTCCTATGTGTCTTCCTACTTCGCACCGTATTTGGTTGTGCCCAGCTATGCTCTGGATATTCCAGTTTATGTGGCTACACCAGTGGGTGACTCCATTGTAGTCGATCGGGTGCATCGTTCGTGCGTAGTTATATTTGGGGGCCTTGAGACCCGTGTTGATCTGTTGCTCTTGGATATGGTAGATTTTGATGTCATATTGGGGATGGACTTGTTGTCCCCATACCATGCTATTCTTGATTGTCATGCTAAGACTGTCACCTTAGCCTTGCCAGAATCACCCCGACTTGAGTGGAAAGGTACCTCAAGTCACTCCGTTCGCACTGTTATTTCCTGTTAAGGCTCGACGTATGGTCGAGAAGGGGTGTCTAGCTTATTTGGCTTATGTTCGTGATTCCGGCGCAGAAGTTCCTTCCATTGATTCAGTCCCTATTGCACGGGAGTTTCCTGAGGTTTTTCCTTCAGACCTGCCGGGCATGCCACCCGACAGGGATATTGATTTCTGTATTGATCTGGCACCGGGCACTCAGCCCATCTCTATTCCACCCTATCGTATGGCCTCGCCGAAGTTAAAAGAGTTGAAAGATCAGTTGCAGGACCTTCTTGAGAAGGGCTTTATCAGGCCCAGTGTTTCCCCCTGGGGAGCACCTGTATTATTTGTAAAGAAGAAGGATGGCTCGATGCGGATGTGTATTGATTACCGGCAGTTAAACAAGGTGACTATCAAAAATAAATATCCACTGCCGAGAATTGATGATTTGTTTGACCAGCTCCGGGGAGCGAGGGTATTCTCTAAGATAGACTTGAGGTCAAGCTACCATCAGCTGAAGATCAGAGCGGCTGACATTCCTAAGATAGCCTTTCGCTCTAGATATGGGCATTATGAGTTCTTGGTCATGTCCTTCGGGTTGACCAATGCCCCAGCAGCATTCATGGAGTTGATGAATCGGGTATTCGGGCTTTACTTAGATCTGTTCGTGATAGTCTTCATAGATGACATCCTGGTGTACTCCCGCAGCCAGGAAGAGCATGCGCAACATCTCAGAGTGACTTTACAGACTCTGAAAGATAATCAGCTATATGCCAAATTTTCGAAATGTGAGTTCTGGTTGAGTTCGGTAGCATTTATGGGTCACATTATATTAGTGGAAGGTATTCAGGTGGACCCAAAGAAGATTTAGGCAGTCCAGAATTGGCCTCGACCAGCTTCAGTGATCGAGATCCGGAGTTTCTTGGGATTAGCAGGTTACTACCGTCGTTTTGTAGAGGGGTTTTCTTCTATTGCAGCCCCGATGACCAGGTTGACCCAGAAGGGTGTCCAGTTCCAGTGGTCAGAGGAGTGTGAGGCGAGCTTTCAGAAGCTCAAGACAGCCTTGACCACCGCGCCGGTGTTGATACTACCTACGGGTGCAGGGCCTTATATAGTTTATTGTGACGCATCTCGTACAGGGCTTGGAGCGGTATTGATGCAAGATGGTAAGGTTATCGCTTATGCTTCGAGGCAGTTAAAGATACATGAAAAGAATTATCCAGTTCATGATCTTGAGTTAGCAGCAGTGGTTCATGCCTTAAAGATCTGGAGGCATTATCTATATGGTGTGACATGTGAGGTGTACAATGATCACAAAAGCCTACAGTACTTGTTCAAGCAAAAGGAGTTGAATCTACGACAGCGGAGATGGTTAGAGTTGCTAAAAGACTATGATGTTACTATATTATATCACCCAGGTAAGGCCAATGTGGTGGCCGATGCATTGAGTAGAAAGTATGCCAGCATGGGTAGTCTTGCATATATTCCGGTCAATCAGAGACCGTTAGCTCTAGATGTCCAGGCCTTAGCCAACCGGTTCGTGAGATTAGACATTTCTGAGCCTAGCAGGGTGTTAGCTTGCACGATCGCTCGTTCTTCTTTATTAGAGCGTATCCGTGAGAGGCAATTTGATGATCCTCATTTGCGTGAGTTGAGAGATACATTACAGCGGGGAGGTGCCACAAAGGTAAATCTAGATGATGATGGGTTATTGAGATTGCAGGGTCGAGTTTGTGTGCCCAATGCTGAAGGGATTCGAGAGTTGATCTTAGCGAAGGCCCACAGTTCGCGGTATTCTATTCACCCGGGCGCCGCGAAGATGTACCAGGACTTACGGCAGCACAATTGGTGGCGCAGGATGAAGAAAGATATTGTTACGTATGTCGCTCGGTGTCTAAATTGTCTGCAGGTGAAATATGAGCACCCGAGGCCTGGTGGGGTATTTCAGAGAATCGAAATTCCCGAGTGGAAATGGGAGCGGATCACTATGGACTTCATTACTGGACTTCCTTTGACTCGGAGGAAATGTGATGCTATTTGGGTCATTGTTGATAGGCTGACCAAATCAGCACACTTTATTCCAGTATCTGTCTCCTACTCGTCGGAGAGGTTAGCGGAGGTTTACATTAGGGAGATTGTTCGTCTCCGTGGAGTGCCAGTATCTATTATCTCTGATCGGGGTACGCAGTTTACCTCGCGGTTCTGGAGAGCGGTCCAGCGGGAGTTAGGCACTCAGGTTCAGTTGAGTACAGCATTTCATCCTCAGACGGATGGCCAGTCCGAGAGGACTATTCAGATTCTTGAGGACATGCTTCGAGCCTGTGTTATTGATTTCGGAGGCTCGTGGGATCGGTTTCTACCATTAGCAGAGTTCGCCTACAATAACAGTTACCAATCTAGCATCCAGATGGCTCCGTATGAGGCATTGTATGGTAGGCGATGTCGATCACCGGTCGGATGGTTTGAACCGGGAGAGGCTCGGTTGTTGGGTACAGACTTAGTTCAGGAGGCCTTAGATAAGGTCAAGACTATTCAGGAGAGATTGCGTTCAGCTCAGTCTAGGCAAAAGACTTATGCGGATCGCAAGGTGCGAGATGTAGATTTCATGGTTGGTGAACGAGTATTGCTTCGGGTGTCGCCTATGAAGGGCGTGATGAGGTTCGGAAAGAAGGGCAAGCTCGGCCCTAGGTATATTGGTCCATTTGAGATTCTAGACAGAGTGGGAGGGGTGGCTTACAGATTAGCTTTGCCGCCTAGCTTATCAGCAGTGCATCCAGTTTTTCACGTATCTATGCTTCGGAGATACCACGGCGATCCCACACATGTGTTAGACTTCAGTACTGTCCAATTGGACAATGATCTATCTTACGAGGAGGAGCCGGTAGCCATTCTAGACAGGCAGGTTCAACAGTTGAGGTCGAAGAGTTATCCTTCTGTGCGTGTTCAGTGGAGAGGTCGGCCTCCTGAGGCATCGACCTGGGAGTCCGAGTCTGATATGCGGAGCCGCTACCCACACTTGTTTCCTGACTCAGGTACTTCTTTCTTTTGTCCGTTCGAGGACGAACGGTTGTTTTAGAGGTGGAGATTGTGACGACCCAAAGGGTCATCACTTATTTAATTAATCATTTCGAGCTTCTGAGGCCTCGAAAACCTCATTCTATGTTGCCTCGATTTACGTGCACGATCCGAGCATGTAGCCGGAAAGATTTTGTGATAGAAAATATGAATTCTATGAGAAATTTGGATAAAAATGATATTAATATTGATATGGTTGACTTCGGTCAACATTTTTGGTAAACGGATCCGGACCGAGATTGAATGGTCCCGAGAGGTCCGTAGGAAAATATGGGACTTGGACATGTGTCCGGAGTCGAATTCTGAGGCCTAGAGCCCAAGTTATGAATTTTTATGTGAAATTGTTTTTGATGCAATTATTAAAGGAAATAAATTAATTGACCTTGGTATCGGGCTCGTATTTTAGTTCCGACGCCCGGTACAAGTCTTAAATATTATATATGTGATTTACTGTAAAGTTTGGTGACATTTGGATGTCGTTTGAGATGTTTTGGATCTTGAGTCCCAAGTTTGAAAGTTTTGAAAACTAAAGGTATGAAAATCATACATTTGAGGCTTGATTTGATGAAAACGAGGTGATATTGGCGATGTGATCGCACGAACAAGTTCATAATGTGTTTTTGAGGTTATGTGCATATTTGGTTTGGAGCCCCGAGGGCTCGGGTGAACTTTGGATAGACCACGAGATCAATTTTTCATGTTAGAAGTTGCTGTCTGCAACTGGTTGCAGAGTTCGCAAATGCGAACAATAGTTCGCAAATGCGAACTCCCCTCTATTCTGCAGAGTTCGCAAATGCGAACAATAGTTCGCAAATGCGAACTCCCCCCTATTGTGCCTGTGTTCGCAAATGCGAACAATAGTTCGCAAATGCGAACTTGACCCTACTGTGCCTGTGTTCGCAAATGCGAGCTATAGTTCGCAAATGCGAACTGGCCACTATTCTGCCTGGGTTCGCAAATGCGAACAATAGTTCGCAAATGCGAACCTCCCCATATTTAGCCTATGTTCGCAATTGCGAACAATAGTTCGCAAATGCGAAGGAAAGTTCGCAAATGCGAACTTCCCACCCTTAGCTTATTTTTCAAACTCCAGAAATTGGTCGGGGTTCGCAATTGCGAACCCATGTTCGCAAATGCGAACACAGAGACCTGAAAAACACGAATTTCGGTCATTTCTTCACATTTTACAAAACCAAAACACCCATTTGCGATTCTTCAAGGATTTCTTCTTCATCAAAACGATTGTAAGTCACTTTTTACTTAATTCTTTCAATTCCTAACATCATTAATCATGTTTTTCATAAGAAATCAAAGATTTTCATGGTAAAATTCTTGTTTTTGTTAGAAAATTGGGTTTTTCATAAATTGGGGAATTGGACCTCGAATTGAGGTCCGATTTTGAAACAAATTATATATATGAACTCGTGGGGGAATGGGTAACCGGATTTTGGTCCTAACCCCGAATTCCGACCATGTGGGCCCGGGGTTGAAATTCACTATTCATGGCAGAATGTTGTAAAAGTTGTATTTGGTATTAAGAATTTGTTTGTTGAGTAGAATTGATGATACTAAATCAATTGTGTATAGATACGGTTGGATTGGAGCCAAATTGAAAGAAAAGACATTTCCACGGAGTGAATTGTTCATAAGCATTCGAGGTAAGTGTTTGTTCTATCCTAGCTTGAGGGAATAGGATTATGTGTTATGTGTTATGTGATCGAGTGCGGTGTATGGGCTGTGGTGACGAGCATCCATACACCGGCGTCTAGTATGACCGTGAGTCGTTGGAAAATGATATTTTGAGATATACTACAGGTGAATTGTTATTGTTCTCCCTTGTTGGGACTTGTTGTGAAGATAATTATTGGTTGCCCTTGATGGGACGATTTATGAATTGCTGTTTCTTTCTCTGCCCTTAACTGTGATTGTTATTTGGGTGAGGAAGAGTGATAATGCACGAAGGGTGATGCCGTGCCATGTTTATTTATTTATGCACGAAGGTTAATGCCGTGCCATATTTATTTATTTATGCACGAAGGTTAATGCCGTGCCATGTTTATTTATTTATGCACGAAGGTTAATGCCGTGCCATGTTTATTTATTGATTATGCACGAAGGATCATGCCGTGCTCTGTTATTGAACCATGTACGAAGGATCATGCCGTACTATGGATGTGAGGATGAGAGTAAAAGCACGAAGGGTGATGCCGTGTACTTTATTTGTTTGTTTGGTGAGGATGAGAGTAAAAGCACGAAGGGTGATGCCGTGTACTTTATTTGTTTGTTTGGTGAGGATGAGAGTAAAAGCACGAAGGGTGATGCCGTGTACTTTATTTGTTTGTTTGGTGAGGATGAGAGTAAAAGCACGAAGGGTGATGCCGTGTAATTGCTTGCTATTTCTTGAAGTGATATTATTCGTGTTTACATTATACTTTGTTTTCTTTGTGAAATTATTAACTGTGGTTAATTGTTGAATTCTTTAAGATATTCCTTATTATGTTATTACTTGATTATTTCTTGTTATTTTGTGGTACACATATAGATATTGAATTGCACAGGTTTATGTGAGTGTCTGGTCCTAGGCTTGTCACTACTTCGCCGGGATAGGCCATGCACTTACCAGCACATGGGGTCGGTTGTGCTGATGCTACACTTCTGTGCGTTTTTGCACAGGTCCAGGTTACGATCAGGAGCAGCAACAGGAGTAAATAGATTGCGTGGGAGTTGATCATATTTGAGACCGAGGTAGCTTGCAGACGTCCGCAGGCCCGGCGTCTCTTTCTTTATTTATGTTATTAGCTGTAGTCTCTTTGTTCCGAGACAAACAGAATTATGTTATATTTCCTTCAGACTTTTATGTGTAGTATTCCATAGTAGTTTGTGAGTTGGTGACTCCAAGTCTTGGGTAGAGGATTTCGGTATGATTTTTACCTTGTGATTTATTATTTCCATTTCGATAAAGTATTCCGCATTTATTTAATTAAAATTGTGTTAAAAACAGGATAGTATGAATACAGTGGCTTGCCTAGCTACCACGAGTAGGCGCCATCATGATCCCGATATTGGGGGAAAATCCGGGTCGTGACATTAACCTTCCTGGCCCCGACATGGCCAATGAGTCCGCGAGCATTTCAAAGGAATATATTAAGTGTTTGGGTAAGAGTGAGTACCATGTTATGGCCTCTTTCATGAGGGTTTCTACGAGCTTCTTTAGCAGGACTGACTCAATCGCGTGTTGAGCTAAGTCATTTCCTTTCACCACTATTGTATAGGTGGTGATGTGTTCCTAAGGGTCTGATATCCCATCATATTTTGGTACATTTGGCATTTTGAATTGCTTCGAAATTAACTTTGGTGCTATTCTTGGTTTGAGTAGCCACTATGTATATTTCTTTGAGTCCGGGCCCTTCGTTGGGAATTTGGTTGATTCGAGCGTTTATTACCTTCATAAACCACATGAGCTCGATTTTGAAAAAAATTATTGCTCTTGTTATTACCAGTTCTGTTGTCGATCACCTCGGCCCCGTGAAATCCAACCTCACCCTTCGAGGTGTTGTTATCAACCTTTTGCACTGTATGATATAGGGGAGCACCGGTAGGAATTGTGCGTCTTCCATTCGCGTTGTTAGAAGAACCAGACAACACTTGCTCAATTCTGTAATGGCCTTGTCTTGCCTATGATTGCCTTTTGCTGATTTCTCAAGATCCTCACCATTTTCGCAACGTGCTCGTTCTAGCATCATCAAGAGTCGGCTCCCGTACTTGTCGGGGATATCACCTGCCATGAAATAGTGCTGATATGTCCTGCTTGTTGCGGGTGTTACTAATCGAATCCTCGTGTTGAGGCGGGTTTTCTTGTGCCTCAACATTGTGTGTGATGTTGACATTATTAGCTGACATCTCTTTTAACTTTTGCTACGAAACAAAGAATCCAACAAATTAGTAATAGATGCAACGATCAACTCAATTACGCAACATCTAAGCCTCACGGCGGGCACCAAATTGTTTACCCGTAAAAATTTACAGTTGAATTTATAGCATGGTTTATAGACAAGTAAATTGATTTGATCCCAAAATAATAAATTAATTAAAAAATGCAAAATTTAACATGAGAATCAAGATAAAATAGCAGGCATCTTGGTTCTGGGAGCAAGGCTTCTGAATACAACAATAAGAATGACATTAACTAGAAAATAAAGTATTATTTAGCTGGAATAATGTGCAGCATTAGTTTCTCAGAACTTTCGAGTCGTACAATGGCTGTTGAAATCACTATTTATAGTTATACCTAGGGAACAAGGTCCTATGATCAATCCCATCTTAAATGACAATAATAGGGGCTATTGATGAATATGTAACGGCATGTTATGAATGCCAAAGTTCTCTGTAACAGATGTGTAATACTGAGAAATATTCTTCATTGAATGTTATCCGGTGACAAATATTTGCTTGCCCTTGTTGATAATGTTCCCATCGAGGTCTACCTGATGCCAACCGAAGTTGTTCTCCTCGGTCTTGATTTCCACTCTCTTCGTCTCTTCTGTCTATCCCCGATTCTACGTGTTACTTTGTCATTCGAGTATTTAATGTGAACCGATTTTATCCTATACAACAATCTCAAAAGAAAATAAAGGTATGTATTATACAATCTTACTAGTAGAGACACAATCAAAAATTTTATTAAAGGGTGTCAAAATATATAAAGTAAGCACGTAAGGAAAGAAGAGAATTCAACATATATAATAAATTTTTAACCTGACTAAAAGAATAATTTTCCGATGACCCTTAGGACAAGGGGGCTCCAACACTGCAGACTAGAATTATATGCGCTAACAGAATATACACGCTAAAATATCATAATATGTATTATCTATGCATATAACGAGCCAAAAAACAGTAATGCGATGGATCCTATAGATGGCGTAGAATAGAACTTATCCGCGCTTAATATTCATCAAATCGTACTAACGTATCATAATTAAGTGATATATTAATTTGAAAATCTACTTAGTTAATCTTATGAATGATAGAAGTCTATCTACAACCATATGTCACGTCTCTATTAGTTTAGTGTAAACATTATGTGCAGATACATTTTTAAGGATGGCTAATAGTTTAATGACCATTTTATACTCAAAACTCAAAAGGAAGTGGTTATTGGCTATACCCAGACATTCATAACATGCCATTACATATGAATGACCACTGTATACTCAACAGGAAGTTGTTTGTTCCCCTCTTACACCGTTACACGTGGGTAGGTCGTCATATAATCATCATCTAATGGCCAATGGGAAAGATCGTTAAACAGCTAATCTAATAGCTGAATCAAACAGATTCTAACATAAATGCAGCAGTATTCAGCAGAACCTACATTCACCTTAATATAGCAAAAAGCAGAACATTTTGGGCGTATCTCCCACTGTTGCTTTGGATAGTGATGTCCCATATAGAGTTTGATTTGCTAAAGATATTTTATATGATCACGTGAGAGTTTTTAGGTGTAAAGCTTGTGTGCATATTCCTAAAGATGAGAGATTGAAATTGGATATCAAAACTAAGCCGTGCATCTTTATCGGTTATAGTCAAGATGTGTTTTGGTATTATTTTTACGATCTAGTTGACAATAAACTTTTTAGAAGTCATGATGCAATATTCTTTGAAGACTAGACTATTGAAAATATTGACAAAGTTGAGAAGATAGATTCTCAGAGTAATGAGAGCTTAGTTGATATTGATCCAATTTCTATTGCTAAGGCACCTATGCACATGAAGGAACCCAAGAAAATGATGGAGATAGTGATGAAGATCAAAATGATCATCATGGTGTAGATGTTATGGATGATCTAATTGATGAAGTTATGGTTGATCAGCAACCAATTCCTGCTCAGGTAACTACTTTGAATGCTCCTGAAATCTCTCTTAGAAGATTTATAAGGGAGAAGCAAAAATTCACGCGCTATCCTCCTGATGAGTATGTACTTTTGACTGACGTGGAAGAACCTAAGAATTATGATGAAGCCATTCAAGATACTCACAAAGATTAATGTTTTGATCGAAGACGTGGAAGATGAGATGAAGTCACTCCATGAGAATGACACATATGAGTTAGTGAAATTGCCGAAGGTAAGAGAGTTTTATCTAACGAAATGGGCATTCAAAATAAAGTAAGATAATCATATATCTCTGCGCCTAGATACAAGGCGAGATTAGTTGATAAAGGTTTTGGCCAGAAGAAGGGAGTTAATTTTGATAAAATTTTCTCCCCTGTTACATTGATGTCTTCTATTCGTGTGGTTCTAGGCTTAGCCGCAAGTCTAGATTTAGAAGTTGAGCAGATGGATGTCAAGACTGCATTTCTTCATGGTGATTTAGATGAGGAGATTTATATGGAGAAACCTGAGGATTTTGTAACGAAGGGAAAAGAAACTTATGTATGCAAATTGAAAAAGAGCATGTATGGATTGAAACAAGCTCCAAGGTGTCACACCTCCCTTTTTTACTACCCCACACTGCTTAAATGCGTATAAATATACTTGTAGGGTATACCCCGACGCTCAATTACCCGAAACGGATAAAATAACGTAAGGGAAGGAGTTTTTCCAATTAAAGGACAATCGGTTCGGGATTTTATTAGAGATTAATCAGAGTCGCCACTTGGGAATGATAATGGTGTCCCAAGTCACCGGTTAATCCCGAATCCGAGGAATTTTGACTCTTAAAAATGTCTGCGAAGCAGAGATCCGGATAAGGAACTCTGTTAACCCGGGAGAAGGTGTTAGGCATTCCCGGATTCCGTGGTTTTAGCACGGTCGCTCCACTGTCGTTCCCGACTCTTGTTTGACTTAATTATAGATTTTAACAACATAATGTGCTTTTTACATAAATATTATTTTTTAAGAATTTGCGGCATCGCGGAAACACGCCTCGAGTCATACCGCAACCAGTACGCCTATGACTTTCGATGTATTTCGGCTTTGCCGAGATTTGGATTTGAGTCGCACCAAGTGCACACTCGTTCATAGGAAAGTATATTAAAACCGTGCCCCCTAAAATAATCTATCGGCTTTATTAACTTTGGGAAAGACCGTGAAATTCGCTAAACGGTCTTCCCGAGTCTATGCTTTTTATAACTATTTTATTTGAGGGCCCCGCAATTGTATAATTTTATTTGGCGAGGCTCGTCTCATTATTTTAAGGTCAATCCTAACATGAGTATGATTTTCTATTTAATCGGTCTCTAATAATATAAAAAGTCCTAATTTATTATTAAGAAAATGCCATAGCCTATCAATTAAAAATTAACAGGCCAAATGCCATTTTTAACTTAGGTCCAAAGAATTCTAATTCATTCATTTGTCTTGGATTAATTCTCTTCAAATTATGGGCCTGAAACGGACCCCAAACAGAAAAGCAAAACTATACAAATTTACAGTGAATCTGCCGTGAGACAATGTGTATCAACTTTTGTTCGAATAAATCGAACCTATTATATATCAAATTCTTCATGGACTAATTGTTGTATTTTTGCAGAACTTAACTGTGAATCAATTTCCTTAAATAAAAAAAAAATAACGGCTGAATCTATAATTACGGGGCAGGCATCCAATAAAGCTTTTAAGCCAAACTGATATTAATTACTTTCAGCTACTTTTCACACATATTTATGAAATATATGTTGAAACTTAACTCTAATTATGTTAACAACCTTATATGATCATGTTAAACTTACTAACTATCAAAATTTAACGACTTAATTCAATTGTTAAATATTACAACACCTAGCAAAAATCAATTCCGAGGAAAAGAGTATCAATTACAGTTCAAACTGATTAACCAACCAAAATACAGAATATAAACTGATTAATTTCCATAAAACAATGCGCCAGCAGATTTCCGACGATAGGCTTCAATTTCATTTTCCATTTCAGCTGTAATCTACATAATGAAGTTTAGAAGTTGGTACCTGAAAGTTTGAATATATCCGTTAGAACTAGCAAATAACAGCAACAATGTAGGATTCAGCAACAATATTTCAGCTGTAATTCTCAGCAACAGTAGTTCAGTGAGATCAACAGTGAATAGAACCAAACAATTAACCCAGCAGATAATTTCCAGAACTTCAAAATTATTTCAAAACCCAACTTCACATCCAAATAACAGTTTTCTACTGATTTGTGATGAATTCTCTTATTGTTTTTGGATTTTTGGATGTATATTTGAAAAGAAAAGAGAAGAAAATGATTCTGAAATATTAATTTCAGATCTGGAATTTAAGAAATATTTTTTGGGATTTTTCTGGGGTTCATATGGCTAAAAATGTTAAAGAAAATCCTAAAATCAGATTGAACCCCCATTATTCATGCTGAAAATGCCTATTTATAGGCCCAAAAGAGAAAAAATCTGAAAATTACTATTTCACTAAAACCCCTTCCATTTTTAGCTTGTTGCACAAGTTAGTGCAATTATTCTAGTGAAAGCTACACTAAAACCCCTTCTAGAATAGTCTACCATGTTCCATTTCCCTTGTATTACCTATTATGTCCCCATTCCCTTTTATTATTCACTAAGATACCTTTTGTTATGACCAAATTACCCTAAAAGCTTTATATTTATAACAACTATGCCAATTCCTATCCCAATTGTACCCTTTCTTCTTTTAAGCTTATTACCACTATACCAATTCTTATTCCCCATTTACCCCTACTTCTTAATGCTAATTACTTCCCTAATTTCTGCCTTTTCTTCTTATTTAAACCCATTTTCAGATTGGTATTTAGCAAATAGCCACAATTAAGTGACTATTGCTCAACTAGCCAATTGGCCCTTTTAACTAATTAAAATTCAGATTAATTCACTAATTAGAATCACTTACATCAATAGCCAATCCTGGGTAGTCTTGCAAACATAGCCACTTATGATTAATCATCCAATTAACAAGACTCGGGAGACAATTTGATAGATGGTGAGTCCTATTAATCCGAATAACTAACCGAAATTGAATCTATCAAGCAAAACACCTTAGGTGGGTACTAATCATGTGATTCTTACTATCGACTTAACTTGAATTTCTACTAGTCTAAAGGACAATCTAATAGTCGAACTAAATCACTAATTTCAGCTATAACCAATCAACCCTATTGAATCAGTATCAAATACACTAATCAATCAACTAATCCACTTGAACTTTCAAAAGTAGGATCAACACAGGTTCAAACATTTCCCATTATCAACGGATTAATCAATCAAGACTTAACAAATCATAAAAATCCAACAAACTAACAGAAATCAGAGAAAGGCCATTTTCTTTAAATCTAAGAATCTGAAAATTACAGAAACTAATAATCTTTTAACAAAAATCTAACAATAGTAATCAAATCTAACAGAAAATATAACAAAAATCCAAAAATTGCTAAAACGATCAGAAACTAACAAGAATTATGAATCAAAATCAGAAATTATCAATTAAAAAGACACGGACAACTACAATCAGAAAAACAAGAAATAGATGCATATTAACAAACTGGAATAACCAATTAACAGATTCTTATATATATATAAAAAGAAAACAGTGACCGAGAGAGACGAGGAAGCAATTCATAAAAATAATAATAAGATTAGAAGGACTTAGCTATTTTCCGATTTTCTGTTCTTCTTTTCTCTTTTTTTTTTTTGTTTTCTTCATCAATTTCTTGAACTCTTCTTGAGAAGTTCTTGAATTCTTGGAAATCCGGCGGCTATTGAGCTTTTCTTGACGATTCTTGCGGCTTTGACTCGATTTATTCATGTGTCACGGTTGAGGGTTGTAAGAAGAAAGGTGGGGGTTGATTTAGGGGTGGTTTTGAGTGGCGGCGCCATGGGGAGGTAGGGCGGCGCGAAAGATTTGGGGCGATTGGTTTCGTTTTGAAGACAACTTCTTAGAGAACGGTGATGAGGAGGTGAAGAGGAGTGTTTTGGTGTTGATTTTGGTCGGAAATAAGGCCGGCCGCCGCCGTGGGTGGCGGAACCCTAGCGGCGGCACTGTCATGGTGAAGAAGAAAAGAAAGGCGGCTGTGTTTGGACAGGAGTTCAAATGTTCAAGGTTATTTTGGTTATGTCATTTTTAAGGTTAATGTATACTTTTGTTGTAGTGAAAAATTTGAACCGTTGGATTAAAAGTTTAGATGGCTGAGATTTAATGGAAAGAGGAGAACCGGGTATTGGGCTTGGCGTCTAGGGCCGCTGGGTAGGGGTGTTGGGCTATTGATTTCCGTTTGGGCTAGTGTCAATTTTGGCCCAAGTCTTTTGCCTTTGTATTTCTCCTTGCATTGTATTTTCTTTTTTTTTTTTTGTATTTTTGTATTACACTTGTGTATTATTCTTCTTGCTTTGTAATTATTTGAAGCATTAATTAAAAACTAAACTAATTACCTCTTTTTTGAAAATTTTCAATTTAAAAGTTAACTAATTTTTTTGATTTTTTTCTTTAATTTGTTAGAAAAAGAATTAATTTCCTAAAGATGTAAATTTTTGTATTTTCATTTATCACACGCAAATAACATGCAAAACAACTAACACAAAATTCATACAAAATTTTAAAAATAAGGAAAAATCATTTATTTTGAATTTTATAGGAATAACTCATGTGTAGGGTAAAAATCACGTGCTCACAGCTGCCCCGGGGACACGAAGAGTTTCCGTGCAAAGATAAGTGAGCAACTATGAACGATTTTTACCCGTTCGAGTATTCCATTGTGAAGCATTTTGAAAAGTTTTGACCGCACCTTGCTTCAGAGGTTGCCTACATATCCTCGGCTAAACAGGAATCAGGTCAGTGTAGTTCGGGAAGGTCTGGTAGCTGGGACTACCAAGGACTGTGATCTCACTGCTATTGCTGTTGTTACTGCTGTCATTGCTGACTGACTCCTTATTACACCAGGGTAAAGATAAAAGGAGCTAGCCTAAGCTACAACCTATGAATTACAAAAATCCTATCTATGTCTTCCAACTTGTCTTTTTGTATTTTCTTGATCTTGTGTCTTGTATTCCTTGCAACGGCATTCTTGTTATTGCCTTCAACTTGTATCTTCGCTCCAATGGCATTCTTGTTATCGCCTTGAACATGTTCAACTTTTCACCGGCATTCCTGTTATTGCCTTGACTTGTTCAACCTCTTCAATATGAAATATTTCGTCCATTCTCCAGGTGGACCCCTGCTTGTGACAAAATAAACAACCAAAGAAAAATTTTTCTGCCCCAGTATGGTGACTGGGCATATCATGTTATTGAATGTCCGAATTTTTTTTTCATCATTTTTTTTTTATTTTTCATTTTTTTTTCTTTTTTTTTTTTCCTTTTTAAATGCGGATATGTATGAAATGCGATGCAGAAAAATATTCCCGTATTTGAAGGTGGGCACCTAACGAAAATTAAACGTGCAATGCAGAAATGTATTCCCGTATTAGAAGGTGGGCACCTAACAGAAATTAAATTACCATTCCATTCTTCAGGCGGGCACCTGACTCCAACAACAAACTTCGAAAATAAATCGCCATTCCATTCTCCAGGCGGGCACCCTGACTTCAACAACAAACTTTGAAAATAAATTGCCATACCATTCTTCGGGCGGGCACCCCGACTTCAACAACAATTTAAAACTTCAACTAAAACTTAAAGTAAAATGCCATTCCATTCTCCGGGCGGGCACCCCGACTTCAACAACAAACTTTGAAAATAAATTGCCATACCACTCTTCGGGCGGGCACCCCGATTTCGACAATGATTTAAAACTTCAACTAAAACTTAAAGTAAAATGCCATTCCATTCTCCAGGCGGGCATCCTGACTTCAACAATGAACTTTAAAAATAGATCGCCATTCCATTCTTCGGGCGGGCACCCTGACTTCAATAACAATTTAAAACTCCAATTAAAAACTTAAAGTAAAATGCCATTCCATTCTCCAGGCGGACACCCTGACTTCAACAACAATTTAAAACTTCAACTAAAACTTAAAGTAACTGCCATTCCATTCTCCAGGCGGGCACCTGACTCCAACAACAAACTTCGAAACTAAATCGCCATTCCATTCTCCAGGCGGGCATCCTGACTTCAACAACAAACTTTGAAAATAAATCGCCATTCCATTCTCCAGGCGGGCACCCTGACTTTCACCAACAAACTTCGATTAAAACCTAAAGTAAAATGCCATTCCATTCTTCAGGCGGGCACCCTGACTTCAACAACAAACTTTGAAAATAAATTGCCATTCCATTCTCCAGGCGGGCACCCTGACTTCAACCATGATTTAAAACTTCAATTAAAAACTTAAAGTAAAATGCCATTCCATTCTCCAGGTGGGCATCCTGACTTCAACAATGAACTTTAAAAATAGATCGCCATTCCATTCTTCGGGCGGGCACCCCGACTTAAATAACAATTTAAAACTTCAATTAAAAACTTAAAGTAAAATGCCATTCCATTCTCCAGGCGGGCATCCTGACTTCAACAACAATTTAAAAATTCAACTAAAACTTAAAGTAAACTGCCATTCCATTCTCCAGGCGGGCATCCTGACTTCAACAATGAACTTTAAAAATAAATCGCCATACCATTCTCCAGGCGGGCACCCTGACTTCAACAAAAACTTAAAACTTCAATTAAAACTTAAGGTAAAATGCCATTCCATTCTCCAGGCGGGCACACTGACTTCAACGACAAACTTTGAAAACAAATCTTAAAGTAAAATGCCATTCCATTCTCCAGGCGGGCACCCCGACTTCAACAACAAACTTTGAAAATAAATTGCCATACCATTCTTCGGGCGGGCACCCCGACTTCAACAACAAACTTTAAAAATAAATTGCCATACCATTTTCTTTTACCAATTGTCTCTCATCTGTGAATTTCTCCACTTATCGTCAAACTTTCCTCTTTTTTGGGTGTTTTCTATTTTTTCACATTGGTCACATTCGCTTTAAAGTGAATAATGACACTTTGTTCCTGCATGAATCATGAAACAAAATTTATTAGATATAAACTGCTGGCAACTGGCATCTGCCGTCCCTGCCTCTTATTGCTTTCCTCTTTTTTGCTTTTTCTCCTGCTGTGTGGATTTTCAGCTGCCTATCTCTTGCGAACTCTTTTTTTGTATTTTCTCACTTTTTCCATTTTTGTTTTGTTTTCTTTTCCTTTGGCCATGTTTGCCAAGCTTCCTTATTTCCTTCCCAACTCTTCCTTTCTGATCCAGTGTTGTTTCAACTTTCATTATCAGGAGCTGGTAGTTAGAACTTATCTGGGTATTTGCTGGCTGATTCCGCTGACCATGCCATGTATTTAAACTCTGACCCAGTTCGTTCCAATCATTATTCTGTCTCCAAATTGTTTTCAACCCAAACCGATACTATTTTTGTTGCTTTTCTCTTTTCTGGTAGTCCTCACGATCGCCCTACGGTGCCTCAAAAGGTTTTCGCCAATAAGACTCTCTCATTTATTCTCTCAACCTCACAATCGTCTCAACGTGCCGGTTAAGGTTTTCACTGATGAGACTCTCTCATTTTATTTCTCTCAAACTCACAGTCGCCTCACAGTGCCGGTTAAGGTTTTCACCGATGAGACTCTCTCATTTTTTTTTCATTGTTTCTCATTTTTCTTGTTTTCTTACTACAGGTGTTGTCCGATGTTTCGCTCCTCCTTCATTGCATTCGTTATCATTTCGGAATTGATCAGAAGGTCTTTCTTTGGACTGTAATGTGGCTTTTGAGAAAGAAAGGTATAAAGGCTAAAAATTTCACGAGGGTTCAAAAATATTTACAACTCTCGGAATTATTAAACATAACTTCTGCCCCAGTTTCAATATGTGGGGAATTTTTGGATTTTTCCTTTATTGTGACCGAACCTCAGAGAGGCTGCCTACGTACCCTTTCGGGATCAAGTCAGACGTAGTTCATCCAACTTCATAAGTTAGATGGATTTCTTTTTGACTTTTTCCCGATTTCTTTGTCTTTTTCTCTTTTCTTTTCATCATTTTTTTTTCATTTTTTTCATTTTTTTTTTCATTTCATTTTTCATCATCGTTTTTTCATTTTGGCAATTTCGATTTTATTGCGCTAAAGCGATTCCGAGAGAGGGATATGAAAGAATTTATTCATTTAGGCTCAAAGGGGTTATCAATGGATAAAGTGTTTGGATAGAGAATAAAACGCCTTCGTCATTTCAATTCCAAAATCACAACACAATACAGAACACATAATTGAAAAGGAATCATACATAGTATCTTTTGACTGCATCTGAATTGATAGCAGTCTCTACGCACTTTCCTTCAACATATGTTAAATACAATGCTCCATTGGACAACACCCGTGATACCACAAACGATCCCTGCCAATTTGGCACAAATTTGCCCTTTGCTTCGGCCCAATGCGGTAGGATAACCAATCGCAACAAAAAAAATGAGCTTATGCCCATTGGAAGCTGCTGGCTCTATCGGTCCAATAACATCTATGCCCCTGTTTCAAAGCAAAGAAAAATCTGTTAGTTTAAATGCGGTGGTTGGTTGTGGCCTTGAACTTTGATGGCGACTACTTTCCAACCGAGTGCCTTGCCTGTTCACCAACTATCCATTTTCACTTCTTCTTTGTTCAAAATCCAACTCTCTTTAGGTATGTATATTGTCCCTTTCTTGACGGATACCACAAACTTCGATCTCGATTCCTTTGATGACTCCACTTGACAACCTTTGGTCTTTCTCTTGTCAGAAGATATACCCCCTCTCTGTTCGAACCCCGTACTTCCATTTGCTATATTTTCCCTGAGTTGGCACCTTGCCGACCCTTATGTCTTGCATGATCACCATTGCACATATTGCTCTTGTGGGCTTAAATCACTGGCCTTGTCATTCCCAGACCTACGACAATTGTCGTGTTGGCTAAATCCCATCTTGTGCAATTGGAAAACTTGGTGGCAAATTTTAAAATCATTTCTATACTTGTTATGACCTGACTGACTCGATAAGAAGGAGGGTAAAACAAAGTGTGAAGAATGAAGAGAAAGGAAAATACAATTCCTAACAAGAAACCTACAGAGGAATGACCTAACGGATTTTGAATACCGACTCTAGCGACCTTGACACGCACTTTTGGCCTTCTCCGTATAGCAAAGTTGATGTTCAACTCTTGTTGCAAAGTTCTGCTGTGAAACCGGTCTTCAATACTTCATTTCTTTGATCCGATCCTTAGTCGACTTGCAGCGCCCGTAGGGTTTTCGCCAACAAGCCTCTCTCATTTGATCTTTCTTTCTCTCAACTCACCGTCGCCTTACGGTGCCCGTGCGGGTTTTCACCGATAAGACTCTCTCATTTTGACTTCTCTCATCTTGGAGTCTCGTGGTGGTTTGAGTTCTTCACTCTCCTGGAGTGTTGCCCCTGATGTGATTGACCTTTGTTCGCTTGACTCGGCATTTCTTGAAGATTGATCGGAAGGTCTTCCTTTGGACCGTAACGCAGGCTTTTGGATGGGGTTTAGAAAAAAGGATATAAAGGCTCAAAATTATTTCAATGTGGGTTAATGATTACAACTTTCGGAATCTTATTTATTCAACAACCATAACTTCTGCCCCAGTTTCCTTCTTGGGGGATTTTTTTGGATTTTTCTTTATTGTGACTGAACCTCAGAGAGGCTGCCTACGTACCCTTTCGGGATCAAGTCAGACGTAGTTCAGACTACGTCATCAATTTCAATATTGCATCTTGACTTCTCCCGAATTCTCTTTTTTCTTTTTTTCTTTTTTCTTTTTTTTCTTTTCTTTCTTTTTCTTCTCTTTTTCTCTTTTTTTTTTCTTTTCTCTTTTTTTCTTTTCTTTTGTTCCTCGCTCAATTCTCAATTTTTGTTGTTGATTCCGAAAGAGGGATATGAAAGAAAATATAATATGGCTCAAAGGGGATAACAATGGACGAAGTGTTTGGATAGCCGAATAAAATGCCTTCGTCATTCCAATCTTCAAAACCTACCAAGTACAAACTATCTTTCGACCAATTCACATATTTGCCTTCTGTTTTTGACGATCCTCAATGCCATTGGGCAACAATCTTGATACCACGAATGGTTCCTTTAGCCTTGGGGTACTTTTGCCTTTGGCTTTAAACCGATGAAGCATGATACATTTCCAAGGCATTTCTTTATGTTCTGTTTTCCCCCAGTATTCACTTGATTCCGGCTTCACAGTATTTCAATATTTCTTCCGAGTATCATTACATTTTCAACATTATTTCATTGACTTTTTTTAAAACCAGGCTTAGAATTATGTGCTTGTCATGTTGCTAAAGTCAGTATGAGAAGAAATGCAAAGTAATTAGAAATGGAATGACTAGAAGTGACGGGAAACAAAGAGTTATATTAAACTGATAAGACGAACAACAAAACGAACAGACTAGACTAAAATTACAAACCTAGACAGCACTAAACAAAGTAAAGTAGTAAGATAGAAGGGTTTTGACTTTCAAGACAACGTCCGGATTACAACCCTGAAATAACCCGGGTGACAGAAATGACAACAAAATAAGCCACCAAAAATTCTACTTTGGATAAACCCCAAATGAAGCATATTTCCAATTACCAAGCACAATATCTTTAGCCATTGCCTTCTGCATCAACCATACGGGTGTCGACTATATCCGGATTTTGTACGGCAATGTAGCTGCATTGATAAGCTCCTGAATTGCCTTTTTTAGCTTCCAACATTTTTCTATGTCATGCCCCGGGGCGCCTGAGCAATATGCGCACATTTGAGAAAAATCACACCTCTTTGACCAATGATTTGGCATTTTTATCTGAATTGGTTTCAACATGCCCAGTTGCTTCAACTTGTGGAACAAACTGGCATACGATTCTCCCAAAAGGGTAAGAGACTTTTCTCGTTTCAGTAGCCTCTCATTTCTAAAGGCCTGATTTGGCCTAAAACCTGACCCGTGGGGTTTCTGGTATGCTCGTGGGGAGAAGTAAGGGCCAGGAGAATTACAATGATATCCATGGGTTCGATATAGAGGGTCTTTAGCAAAGACGACCACTGGACCTTGTCGTTGGGGAGGTTCAACCTGCGGGCTCTGTTTGGGGTCCCGATGAGCAACCTCGGAGGGGTAATGTTGGGCAACATGAGCTTCGGGTGGGTGTTTACTATCGGGAACAGTGGATGTGATTGGAGCGCATTCCTAGGAAAAAATAGATGGATGCCGAGTGATGGAGCTATTGAGGTGGCTGGAAAGGCTGCGATAGGCAGGTATATTTGGCATCGGGTTCAGTGTAAGGACAGAGTCCATGAAACTAGGTGGTGGCGGAGGTAGTGATTTTCCATCCATCCACGCCCGATACATTTCATCCACGTGTTGCCTCAACATTTTGACTTCTTCAACTAACATGTGGTTCCGTTCAACCAGCTGTTGTCGGGTGCCGCTACCAACCCACTCAGCCTTGAGATTCTCTGCCATTGTCCTCTGACGTGGTATTATAGGGAAGAGTTATTTTGGAACCACAACCAACCACCTTTCTGGAAACGGACACAACAAAACAAAGCCACCATGTCAGCATTAAGGTATTGCGCTTATTGATTACCTTCTCTTTTTTTTCTACTATTTTCTTTTCTTTTTTTTTCCTTTTTTGTGGTGCTTTTTTCCTTTTTCTTTTTTTTTCTTTTTGTAGTTTTTTCATTTTTTTTTCTTTTTGGTTATGGATATGGTCGAATCCTATGTGGATTGCCTACGTATCATGACCCCGCATGAATCAGACCGAGCGTAGTTCTTGCAAATTAATGCAAGAAATAAAGAGATGTTTATTTGATTTTTTTGATTTTTTTTTCTTTTTCTTTGAAGGAAAATTATAGAAACCGATTCCAACTACAAACTTGTGTAGGAGATTTCTACAAGAATAAGAATATTTTTGGTGTCAATTATGCCTATTTTTACAAAATTGGCCATAAAATGGCTTATTTGATAAAATGACTATTTTTGCAAAAAAAAAAAATAATTTAAGAAAGATAAACTTGAATATTTTTTTTATCCTGTGGCTCATAGGGCATCGTTCGGCATCACCATAAACCAACACAAGACTATTTTTCATAAATTGGCCATGTAATGGCTTATTTAGACAAAGTGGCTCTTTTTGCAAAATTTTATTTAAGAAGATGCAAATTCAAAAAAAAAAAAAATTTATCCTGGGGCCTATGGGGCATAGTTCAGCACCGACACAAGGCCAATACAAGACTAAGGAAGTTAAAAATGCAAAAATATGGCTATTTCAGCAAAAATTCGGCCCTGTAATGGCTTATTTGATAAAGTGGTTATTTTTGTAAAGTTGAGTGATGGCTCAAAACTTGATTTTTGCGGATACGGCCTTTCGACATTTCCGCGAGGGAATATTTCAAGGCTATGCCCGCAAATTAATGACTCAAAGTGGCTATTCTTGCAAAAACGGCCTTCCGGCGTCCTTTTGCGGGACATTCGGCGTATTTTAAACAAGAATAGCATCACCCAACTTATTTATAACAAAATCGAAAATTTGACATTTTTTGGTTATTTTTGCAAAAGGGGTGTGAACCCGGACTTGATTTTTGCGGCTATGGCCTTGCAACATTTCCACAAGGAATATTTCAAGGTTGTGCTCGCAAATTATTAAAAATGATTCAAAGTGGCTATTTTTGCAAAAAACAGCCTTCCGGCGTCCTTTCGGAACATTCGGCTATTTACAAAAAGCGTCACTTCGATTTATTGAAAACTACAATTCGACATTTTTTTTTTTTTAATTTTTTGAAAGGGGTGGCCTTTCAACATTTCCATAAGGAATATTTCAAGGCCATTATTCAAAAAGAAAAGAGTCAAAGTGGCCATTTTTGTAAAAACAGCCTTCCGACGTCCTTTCGAAACATTCGGCTATTTACAAAAACGGCATCACTTTGATTTTATTGACAAAAACACACACACATTTTTTTTGATTTTTTAAAAGGGGTGGTTGGACCCGATGAGGGTTGCCTACGTATCCCACCTAATGGCGAGAATCAAACCTGCGTAGTTCGGTCAGATTATTTGACCAATTATTTCAAAAAATGTTCCACCTATTTTTCAAATTTTCAAATTTTCCATGTACCTATAAATCAATATTTTCCTCTCTCTCTTTTTCTTTTTCAACAATTTTTCTAATCTCGGGATTTCAGCCGGTCCGCATAACGATCAAGGACAATAAAATGCAACACATAGCATGCTCGGTCTTTTCAATACCGGGTCACCTGTCCTAGACGGACCCAACCCCTGTGTTGAGTCCCCTAAGTCAAATATGATGCAAATAATCGTCCTAGACCTATGTTCGAAATCTTATGGTTTCATGGATTGCTAGGCCGTGTACCCGAGCGGACAACTCGAATCGAGGAGGGGGCTACGTACCGGTGACCCGCGGAGTCAATCGGCTTTGTAACTTATCCGGCCTCTGTTTTCTTAATTTAAGGTGACTTTAACGGAAAGGGGAGTCTCAACCAGTAAGCACATCCCCGGGGGTGAAGAGAGAAAGGTTTTCGGCACAATTTTATATACAATCCATATAATATCAAAGCGATAAAGCACATGGCATGTTATTCAAATCACATAATGAAGTCAAACAAAAAACGCGAACGGCAGTTCTAAGGAGCTCGAGTTCTTAAACCCTGAAACCGAAGTTCAGGGTTGGATCCCCAGCAGAGTCGCCAGAGCTGTCACACCTCCCTTTTTTACTATCCCACACTGCTTAAATGCGTATAAATACACTTGTAGGGTATACCCCGACGCTCAATTACCCGAAACGGATAAAATAACGTAAGGGAAGGAGTTTTTCCAATTAAAGGACAATCGGTTCGGGATTTTATTAGAGATTAATCAGAGTCGCCACTTGGGAATGATAATGGTGTCCCAAGTCACCGGTTAATCCCGAATCCGAGGAATTTTAACTCTTAAAAATGTCTGCGAAGTAGAGATCCGGATAAGGAACTCTGTTAACCCGGGAGAAGGTGTTAGGCATTCCCGGATTCCGTGGTTTTAGCACGGTCGCTCCACTGTCGTTCCCGACTCTTGTTTGACTTAATTATAGATTTTAACAACATAATGTGCTTTTTACATAAATATTATTTTTTAAGAATTTGCGGCATCGCGGAAACACGCCTCGAGTCATACCGCAACCAGTACGCCTATGAATTTCGATGTATTTCGGCTTTGCCGAGATTTGGATTTGAGTCGCACCAAGTGCACACTCGTTCATAGGAAAGTATATTAAAACCGTGCCCCCCTAAAATAATCTATCGGCTTTATTAACTTTGGGAAAGACCGTGAAATTCGCTAAACGGTCTTCCCGAGTCTATGCTTTTTATAATTATTTTATTTGAGGGCCCCGCAATTGTGTAATTTTATTTGGCGAGGCTCGTCTCATTATTTTAAGGTCAATCCTAACATGACTATGATTTTCTATTTAATCGGTCTCTAATAATATAAAAAGTCCTAATTTATTATTAAGAAAATGCCATAGCCTATCAATTAAAAATTAACAGGCCAAATGCCATTTTTAACTTAGGTCCAAAGAATTCCAATTCATTCATTTGTCTTGGATTAATTCTCTTCAAATTATGGGCCTGAAACGGACCCCAAACAGAAAAGCAAAACTATACAAATTTACAGTGAATCTGTCGTGAGACAATGTGTATCAACTTTTGTTCGAATAAATCGAACCTATTATATATGAAATTCTTCATGGACTAATTGTTGTATTTTTGCAGAACTTAACTGTGAATCAATTTCCTTAAATAAAAAAAAAATAACGGCTGAATCTATAATTACGGGGCAGGCATCCAATAAAGCTTTTAAGCCAAACTGATATTAATTACTTTCAGCTACTTTTCACACATATTTATGAAACATATGCTGAAACTTAACTCTAATTATGTTAACAACCTTATATGATCATGTTAAACTTACTAACTATCAAAATTTAACGACTTAATTCAATTGTTAAATATTACAACACCTAGCAAAAATCAATTCCGAGGAAAAGAGTATCAATTACAGTTCAAACTGATTAACCAACCAAAATACAGAATATAAACTGATTAATTTCCATAAACAATGCGACAACAGATTTCCGACGATAGGCTTCAATTTCATTTTCCATTTCAGCTGTAATCTACATAATGAAGTTTAGAAGTTGGTACCTGAAAGTTTGAATATATCCGTTAGAACTAGCAAATAACAGCAACAATGTAGGATTCAGCAACAATATTTCAGCTGTAATTCTCAGCAACAGCAGTTCAGTGAGATCAACAGTGAATAGAACCAAACAATTAACCCAGCAGATAATTTCCAGAACTTCAAAATTATTTCAAAACCCAACTTCACATCCAAATAACAGTTTTCTACTGATTTGTGATGAATTCTCTTATTGTTTTTGGATTTTTGGATGTATATTTGAAAAGAAAAGAGAAGAAAATGATTCTGAAATATTAATTTCAGATCTGGAATTTAAGAAATATTTTTTGGGATTTTTCTGAGGTTCATATGGCTAAAAATGTTAAAGAAAATCCTAAAATCAGATTGAACCCCTATTATTCATGCTGAAAATGCCTATTTATAGGCCCAAAAGAGAAAAAATCTGAAAATTACTATTTCACTAAAACCCCTTCCATTTTTAGCTTGTTGCACAAGTTAGTGCAATTATTCTAGTGAAAGCTACACTAAAACCCCTTCTAGAATAGTCTACCATGTTCCATTTCCCTTGTATTACCTATTATGTCCCCATTCCTTTTTATTATTCACTAAGATACCTTTTGTTATGACCAAATTACCCTAAAAGCTTTATATTTATAACAACTATGCCAATTCCTATCCCAATTGTACCCTTTCTTCTTTTAAGCTTATTACCACTATACCAATTCTTATTCCCCATTTACCCTTACTTCTTAATGCTAATTACTTTCCTAATTTCTGCCTTTTCTTCTTATTTAAACCCATTTTCAGATTGGTATTTAGCAAATAGCCACAATTAAGTGACTATTGCTCAACTAGCCAATTGGCCCTTTTAACTAATTAAAATTCAGATTAATTCACTAATTAGAATCACTTACATCAATAGCCAATCCTAGGTAGTCTTGCAAACATAGCCACTTATGATTAATCATCCAATTAACAAGACTCGGGAGACAATTTGATAGATGGTGAGTCCTATTAATCCGAATAACTAACCGAAATTGAATCTATCAAGCAAAACACCTTAGGTGGGTACTAATCATGTGATTCTTACTATCGACTTAACTTGAATTTCTACTAGTCTAAAGGACAATCTAATAGTCGAACTAAATCACTAATTTCAGCTATAACCAATCAACCCTATTGAATCAGTATCAAATACACTAATCAATCAACTAATCCACTTGAACTTTCAAAAGTAGGATCAACACAGGTTCAAACATTTCCCATTATCAACGGATTAATCAATCAAGACTTAACAAATCATAAAAATCCAACAAACTAACAGAAATCAGAGAAAGGCCATTTTCTTTAAATCTAAGAATCTGAAAATTACAGAAACTAATAATCTTTTAACAAAAATCTAACAATAGTAATCAAATCTAACAGAAAATATAACAAAAATCCAAAAATTGCTAAAACGATCAGAAACTAACAAGAATTATGAATCAAAATCAGAAATTATCAATTAAAAAGACACGGACAACTACAATCAGAAAAACAAGAAATAGATGCATATTAACAAACTGGAATAACCAATTAACAGATTCTTATATATATATAAAAAGAAAACAGTGACCGAGAGAGACGAGGAAGCAATTCATAAAAATAATAATAAGATTAGAAGGACTTAGCTATTTTCCGATTTTCTGTTCTTCTTTTCTCTTTTCTTTTTTTTTTTTGTTTTCTTCATCAATTTCTTGAACTCTTCTTGAGAAGTTCTTGAATTCTTGGAAATCCGGCGACTATTGAGCTTTTCTTGACGATTCTTACGGCTTTGACTCGATTTATTCATGTGTCACGGTTGAGGGTTGTAAGAAGAAAGGTGGGGGTTGATTTAGGGGTGGTTTTGAGTGGCGGCGCCATGGGGAGGTAGGGCGGCGCGAAAGATTTGGGGCGATTGGTTTCGTTTTGAAGACAACTTCTTAGAGAACGGTGATGAGGAGGTGAAGAGGAGTGTTTTGGTCGGAAATAAGGCCGGCCGCCGCCGTGGGTGGCGGAACCCTAGCGGCGGCACTGTCATGGTGAAGAAGAAAAGAAAGGCGGCTGTGTTTGGACAGGAGTTCAAATGTTCAAGGTTATTTTGGTTATGTCATTTTTAAGGTTAATGTATAGTTATGTTGTAGTGAAAAATTTGAACCGTTGGATTAAAAGTTTAGATGGCTGAGATTTAATGGAAAGAGGAGAACCGGGTATTGGGCTTGGCGTCTAGGGCCGCTGGGTAGGGGTGTTGGGCTATTGATTTCCGTTTGGGCTAGTGTCAATTTTGGCCCAAGTCTTTTTGCCTTTGTATTTCTCCTTGCATTGTATTTTTTTTTTTTTTTTTTGTATTTTTGTATTACACTTGTGTATTATTCTTCTTGCTTTGTAATTATTTGAAGCATTAATTAAAAACTAAACTAATTACCTCTTTTTTGAAAATTTTCAATTTAAAAGTTAACTAATTTTTTTGATTTTTTTCTTTAATTTGTTAGAAAAAGAATTAATTTCCTAAAGATGTAAATTTTTGTATTTTCATTTATCACACGCAAATAACATGCAAAACAACTAACACAAAATTCATACAAAATTTTAAAAATAAGGAAAAATCATTTATTTTGAATTTTATAGGAATAACTCATGTGTAGGGTAAAAATCACGTGCTCACACAAGGCAATGGTATTTAAAGTTTGAATCTGTCATATAAGAATAAAGGTATATTAAAACTTCTTCAGACCATTGTTTATTCTTCCAGAAGTTCTCTGATGATGATTTTTATTATTTTACTACTTTTGTGGATGACATGCTTATTTTTTACAAGAATAAATCTAAGATTGTTGTCCTTAAGAAGCAGTTGAGCAAATCATTCGCGATGAAGGACTTAGAGCCAGCAAAGCAAAATCTTGGGCATCCAAATCCATCGACACAGAGATAGAGGGTGTGTTTGGTATGAAGGAAAATGTTTTCCATGGAAAATGTTTTCCTAGAAAATGTTTTCATGGAAAATGAGTGATTTTATCACTTATTTTCTCTTGTTTGGTTGGTAAGTGGAAAATATTTTCCGGAAAATATTTTCTATGTTTGGTTAGAGAGTAAAAAACAGTTTTTTTAGAAATTTTTTTTTGCAACTCTCCTACCCCTCCCCCTCCCACCTCCCCCACCCTCCCCTTCCCGAAGTCTCTAAAAATTGACACAATCTAAAGGAACTAATGTGATGCTTTACTTTTTAACGCAAAAATCGCGTATTTTCGAATCGGTAAATTTATAATTTCTAAACCCGTAAACTTCCGAACTCATAATTTTGGAACTTGTAAAATATTGAGTCTTTAAATGATAAATAATAAAATTAAAAACTGAAAAATATATTTTAAAATTTTTTTGGGGGGGGGGGGGGGGGGTGGGGGTGGGGATGGGGTGGGGGGGAGGGGGAGTAAATCGAAAAAAATAAAAATTTAAATTACAAAACAAAAGTAATTTTTTTTGTGCGGGGGGGGGGAGGGTGGGGGTAGAGGGTGGGGGTGGGTGGTGCAAAAAAATAAGAAAACCGAAATTTAAAATTATAGAAAAAAAAATTAAGGTAAAAGAAATTTTTTTTTTTGCGGGGTGGGGTGGAGGGGTAGTAGGGTGGATGGTAACGGAAAAACTGAAATTTTTCTAAAAAAACTGTTTTTTGGAGAGGGGGTCGGGTGGGTTGGTGAGGGTGAGAATGGTTGAGAAGGAGCTTTGGAAAATATTTTCCCTTCTTTTGATAAGGAAAACATTTTCCTCCAATTGGAGGAAAATGAATTGATAAGGAAAATGTTTTCCAAAACATTTAAGCCAACCAAACATGAGAAAATTGGAAAACATTTTCCAGAAAATGTTTTCCTTCATACCAAACACACCCAGAAAGGAGTTATTTTTGTCCCAAAAGCAATACATTGAGAAAGTACTCAAGATGTTCAATATGGCAAATGCAAAAGTGGTTAGTACTCCTCTTGCTAAACACTTTAAATTTTGAGTATTAGTCAAAGTCCATCTACTGCTGAAGAGAAAAAGGAGACGTCTCATATTCCTTACTCTTCTGTCGTTGGTAGCATGATATATGCTATGATTTGCACTAGACCAAATATTGCACATATCGTTGGTACTGTTAGTAGATTCCTTTCTAATCATGGAAAAGAATATTGGGATGCAGTAAAAGGGATATTAAGGTATTTGAAAGATATTGTAGATTTGAAGGTGGCTTTGATAATGGCAAGCGTAAACTTGTTTGTTACACAGACTCTGATTTAGGAGGCAATCTTGATAATTCAAGATCCATTTCCATTATTTGATCATTTTTATAGGAGGAGCTATTTCTTAGAAATCTAGACTACATAAATGGATAGATCTATCCACCACAGAAGACGAATATATTATTATCACAGAAGGTACCAATTTACTATTATGGATGAAGGAGTTTATAAATTATATTGCTTTTGAGCAGCCAAGTTACATCTTATTTTGTGATAATCAGATTGCTATTTGTCTCACCAAGCACTCCACATTTCATTTTGAGACCAAAAATATAAATAGAAACCATCATTTGAACCGTGGAAGAGAAAGTATTTGAGCTTGGAAAGATACGCACTGCTAAAAATCCTTCGAATATGCTAACAAAGGCGGTGGTTGCAGTTAAACATGAATTTTGCAGAAATTTGGCAAGCATAAAGCATGTCAATAGTTCCTCTACTTGAAGGCCCATTTGGCCTCTTGGTTGGAGGGAAAGTTTATAGGGTACTTGCCCATGTTGTCCAGCCAAAGGCCAAGTTGTCTAATCCTATTATCTTTTGGTTTCCATTTCTATTCGGAATTGGATTTATGCATTTTTTCTTTAAGAGAAAGCACCACTCATGATCTATAAATAGAAAAATCATGGACAATCATTCCATGCTCATTGGTACAAGTCTTTGAAAGACTTAAGCATTTAAAAGTGATTTTTGAAAGAGCTTTCATCAAGAGAGAAGAGAGAAGAAAAGTATTTGTTTTGCTGCATATTTTTATTCCAATCAGCCAACTTTAAATCACGTTTTTGATTCATTAACGGTTGGATCAGGCTGATATTTTGATTGAATGTTATAACATCTTGATATTTCATTTGAACGGTGGAGATCAGATTTGGACCCCCATTGAATCTGATTTCGAGTCTCGAACAACATGTTCGTTTTTGTGGATTCTCCTATTTCTTCAATTGATTTGTTATTGCTATTGTTGCTCCGTATTTGGTACTTATTGTATAGCCAATTTGAAGAACTTTTGTGATTTTCTTATCGTTATGCGATAGTAAAACTTTTTTTATCTTTGTAATCCCGTGATTTTTACCTTTGATTTGAAGTATTTTCCAGGTTATCTTCTTTATTTTTGGATTTGCTTCTTCCTCGACGTAACATTATACGTAGGTAGGTCGTCATATAATCATCATCCAATGGCCAATTGGGAAAGATTGTTAAACAGCTAATCTAATAACTGAATCAAACAGATGCTGACATAAATGCAGCAGAACCTACGTTCAGCTCAATATAGCAAAAAGCAGAATTTTTTTCTATTAGAGCTTCACTTTTCATAATTGTGATCACCAAGGCTAATAATTAAATGGAATATAAATAGAAAAAGGATCAGGCCCAAGCTTTTCTTAGTCCCACTAAGTAAGTGGCAACCTGTTACAGAAATGAATCAATGATGAAAGAATTTGGTTTTCTTGATACAAAGTTATTTGGTGATTATATTAATAGAAAATATACATTATTATAATGTCATGTTTTGTTTCTTAAGTTTGGTTCACTCAAACTTGGTAGGATTGGGGCAAACCCTTCCATTATTAAACAGAAAAATTGATCCTGAACCTAAGTAGCTTTTGATTTAAATATACTTTCCATATATAATTAAAGATTCCTCCCCACTTGCTGCTCTCGACAAAGTGCACATCGGAGTAGTTTATTTACTTTGTAATTTTTTTTGGTGAGTGAACATTATGTCTGATTGCCTTTACGAACGGTAATTTCTGCAGTATATTACCTGTGGAATGATGCAGTCAATAAATCATCTAAGGTTCCAATAATACATTCAATTCTTGAATTTCCAACTTGTTAAATTTGGCTTTTTGTGTATGAAATACAAAACCTTCCAAGAAATTATTTTGGACAAAAAATACAAAAGAATGGGACAAAAAGACAGCATAATTGTCCAGTTGGCATTTTTTTGGAAATTTTAACAAGGAAGTAGTAATAAACACTGAATGTAGCTATTCTTGGAACACCAAACATTCCACTTAGTTTTCTATCAAGAAACAGGAAACTTCTGATTAAAAAACAAAAGATAATCTGACTGTTTATCTAATATTTCTACTGCTTTCTAGGAAAACCATATGTTTGCCGGGTGAAAAATTTATTTCAAATTAAGGCATAATCTCTTAGTGGAACCCATGTGAATAACAAACTGTGTATTTCTTTCTTTCCATTAAGGATAATAACTTTCGTGTATTTATTTTTGGTCACTAATATACAAGCTAGAGGTTCATGGCAAAACTTCTCACTAGCCAAGGCAAATCCTTGATTAAACGAGTTTAACTTTAACAGCTTGTTTGGATGATTGTTAGCGATTGTTTCATCTTGTATAGTATATTATTGTATTATGTTGTTTCGATGTATACGATATTTCAATAAATTATATTTTTACTGTCGTTTTATGATGTCGCATACCAACAATACTATTTGACTCAAAATGTTCGCAAACATTTATGAATTCAAAGCAATCGATAGAAACGAATAGCCAATCATAGCAGGTCGTAACACATCTGAAATTTAACAAGGAAAAGATAATGGAAATGATTGTATGGACAACAGAGAATGTTGGTGATCTTTTATTCATGATAATAGATTGATCTGCCTCTCCATGAAGTGGTTCAGATCTTTACAACCATGTTTTGAAGGATCTACCGTTATTCTGTTGTTTGTTTTTGGGGTTCTCACTCTGTATTTTCCTCTATATTCCTTAGAATCCCTATGGGGAAAGAGTGGAACACCTCTCTTTGATGTCTGCTCTGGTATTTATAGACGCTTGCTGTGCGAGTTGACTTTCTTGGAGATCGGGCCCATGCCAGGGGATTATTTCGGATATATCCGGAAAATGTTGCCCTCAGTCAAGGCTTTGGGCGGATACGAGTAATAGTCTCGGTCGAGGCGGTCTTGGCGTCTATTATGTTTATACTAGTCATAAAGGGCAGCCAATCTGATTGACTGTCGCGGAATCAAATTATGACCCATACAGTTAGTCCCTCCGCTTATCATGGTTGCCACGAGGCAGGCCCTGGTAAGCAGATATGATCGATCGAAGAATGACCCCTTTCTAGACGAGAGGGGGGGGGGGGAATAATAATTGCTTGTGATGCCTTGTCATTACTTCCTTTCGTACGATGGGGTTACGATCCTATGTGCGAATATTCTCGGCGAATGGAAATGGTCGATACGCCGTAATCATGGTTAGGATGTTTCATCCGTATGAATTTTGGGGACCCGGTCGCCTCGACTGATGAGGCACTTGCGTTTACATGGTATCTAAAGTGGTGACCATGACTTTTGCGCATGCTTTTTGGTTCTAATCGTGGTGGCTACGATTTCGGAACAGGTGCAGGGATCTTAACGAACGCATAAGGGTTGATCCCCGTAATCAGGCACTGGTTGAAGAGCTGGTGCGGAAAGAGTTGCAGGGGAATGAGGCGCTTGGTCATGTAGAGGCCTTGGAGGATCAGTTGCGTCGGATGAGCGATGAACTTGAGGCTGGGCGGAGGGCGTCATTAGAGAGTGAACGCTTGTGTCTGACCAAGGTGACGGAGGTCACTTCGGAGTGGAGCGCGAAGGTCGCCGCGCTAGAGGGGGAAGTAGCCGTCCTGAAGCTAAGCTGGCTGAAGCTTCCGCCAGGGCGGACGAACTCCAAGCGGTTATCTGTGGCAACGATTTCCAATTGTTATTGGTGAGGGCTGCTGCCGCTTTCAGGGAGAGCGGCCTTAAGGAGCGGATTAGGGTTCTGGAGCGGAACGCTCAGGATGCAGCGGGGAAAATTACACTCCTGGAGGAGGAGAACAGGCGTATACAAGAACAATCTACATTTATGGGTAGCTTTCGCGAGGCTTGGGTTTATGCCGACGCCCAACGGGACATATATAAGCACCTGTTCGAGGTTGGTATCATTTTCGAAGCAATTTTCGAAGGGGCGCGCCAGAGGGCGCGGGAAGCTCGCGAGGAGTGCGGCTTTGATGTTGCGACGCTCGGTATTGATGATGGCCCCGGGGGGAGTTTGGCTGGAGCTGGTAACGACATGGGCGCTGCGGGTTCTGGCGAGGGCGGAGCAGGCAGCGGTGCAGAGAGGGCAGGTGACGGTGCGACTATCGTGGGCTGGTAGTACCAATGGTCTTGAGTGAAAGATGATTAGTTGATGACTTTCTTGACGGTTGTTGTCGTGTATTGTTAAATTTTTGTTTATGCATAATTATTGTTTATTTTCGGACAAGGTTTGAACTTGGACGGACGGGCATGGACTGCGTCCGTCTATTTGAATTAAGGGGGAATTCTCCTTATCATGTTGTTTCTTTATTGCTCGCTCCACTTATGTTTTCCCTTAGTTCGGTCGTTGATTGTCCCGGGTCGATGGCTCATAGCCCGAATTCTGAACCATCTATGGTTGAATCAATTTGGCGGGGGCTCGCGGTCAAAACCTCGACTGGACTTATCGTCAAACACAGATAGAGTGCTCTTGACTCGAGGGCTCGTAGCCCGAGTGTTAATTTAGTTTAGGTCGAATTAATATGGTGAAGGCTTGTGGCCTGAGTCCCAGATCAATCGTAGTTGAACTTTGTTGATTCTTTTGAGTCGAGGGCTCATGGCCCGAGTATTACTTCAACTGAGGTTGAATTAAATTGGCGAAGGCTCGTGGCTTGAGTCCCAGTTCAATCGTAGTTGAACTTTGTTGATTCTTTTGAGTCGAGGGCTCATAGCCCGTGTATTACTTCAACTGAGGATGAATTAAATTGGTGAAGGCTCGTGGCCTGAGTCCCAGTTCAACCGTAGTTGAACTTTGTTAATTCTTTGAGTCGAGGGCTCATGGCCCAAGTATTACTTCAACTGAGGTTGAATTAAATTGGCAAATGCTCGTGGCCTGAGTCCCAGTTCAACCGTAGTTGAACTTTGTTGATTCTTTTGAGTCGAGGGCTCATAGCCCGAGTGTTACTTCAACCGAGGTTGAATTAAATTGGCGAAGGCTCGTGGCCTGAGTCCCAGTTCAACCGTAGTTGAACTTTGTTGATTCTTTTAAATCGAGGGCTCAAAGCCCGAATGTTACTTCAACTGAGGTTGAATTAAATTGGCGAAGGCTCGTGGCCTGAGTCCCAGTTCAACCGTAGTTGAACTTTGATGATTCTTTTGAGTCGAGGGCTCATAGCCCGAGTTTTACTTCAACTAACATTGAATTAATCTGGCGAAGGCTTGTGGCGTGAGTCCCGGTTCAACCGTAGTTGAACTTTGTTGATTCTTTTGAGTCGAGGGCTCATGGCCCGAGCGTTACTTCAACTAAGGTTGAATTAAGTTGGCAAAGGCTTGTGGCCTGAGTCCCCGTTCAACCGTAGTTGAACTTTGTTGATTCTTTTGAGTCAAGGGCTCATGGCCCGAGCGTTACTTCAACTAACTTTGAATTAAATTGGCGAAAGCTCGTGGCTTGAGTCCCCGTTCAACCGTAGTTGAACTTTGTTTATTCTTTTGAGTCGAGGGCTCATAGCCCGAGCGTTACTTCAACTGAGGTTGAATTAGGTTGGCGAAGGCTCGTGGCCTAAGTCCTCGTTCAACCGTAGTTGAACTTTGTTGTTTCTTTTGAGTCGAGGGCTCATAGCCCGAGTGTTACTTCAACTGAGGTTGAATTAAATTGGCGAAGGCTCGTGGCCTGAGTTCCCGTTCAATCGTAGTTGAACTTTGTTGATTCTTTTGAGTCGAGGGCTCATAGCTCGAGTGTTACTTCAACTAAGGTTAAATTAAATTGGCGAAGGCTCGTGGCCTGAGTCCCCGTTCAACCGTAGTTGAACTTTGTTGATTCTTTTGAGTCGAGGGCTCATAGCCTGAGTGTTACTTCAATTGAGGTTGAATTAAATTGGCGAAGGCTCGTGGCCTGAGTCCGTTCAACCGTAATTGAACTTTGTTGATTCTTTTGAGTCGAGGGCTCATAGCCCGAGTGTTACTTCAATTGAGGTTGAATTAAATTGGCGAAGGCTCGTGGCCTGAGTCCCAGTTCAACCGTAGTTGAACTTTGTTGATTCTTTTGAGTCGAGGGCTCATGGCCCGAGTGTTACTTCAACTGAGGTTGAATTAAATTGGCGAAGGCTCGCGGCCTGAGTCCTAGTTCAACCGTTGTTGAACTTTGTTCATTCTTTTGAGTCTCATGGCCCTAGTATAGACGAGATGAATCAGGCTTGCTCTGATTGGGTTTCTAACCCTTCGTTCGTTGTTTTCCCTTTGTTTCTGACTTCAGTAAAAGCTACGGGATCTTGCTATGAAATTCCCACAGACGGCGCCAAATTGTTTGACTCAAAATATTCGCAAGCATTTATGAATTCAAAACAATCAATAGAAACGAAGGACCAATCATAGCAGGTCGTAACACATCTTAAATTTAACAAGGAAAAGATAATGAAAATGATTGTATGGACAACAGAGAATGTTGGTGATCTTTTATTCATGATAATAGATTGATTTGTCTCTCCATAAAGAGGTTCAGATCTTTACAACCATGTTTTGAAGGATCTACCGTAATTCTGTTGTTTATTTTTGGGGTTCTCACTCTGTATTTTCCTCTATATTCCTTAAAGTCCCCATGGGGAAAGAGTGGAACCCCTCTCTCTGATGTCTGCTCGGGTATTTATAAAAGCTTGCTGTGCGAGTTGACTTTCTTGGAGATCGGGCCCATGCCAGGGGATTATTTCGGATATATTCGGAAAATGTTGCCCTCAGCCAAAGCTTTGGGCGGATACGAGTAATAGTCTCGGTCGAGGCGATCGAGGCGCCTATTATGTTTATACTAGTCGTAAAGGGCAGTCAATCTGATTGACTGTCGCGGAATCAAATTATGACCCATACAAATACGAAGAATAAATTTGCAAACGAAGAAAAAGTAATGTACGTGATAAAATTATTATATAATAAGGTCGGATAAAGGATAAAATAGGATTATTTAATATTAAGGAAGGGCAAGATAAGAGGAAAAAAAATAAGGTAACGACATGACCACCCCAAATCGATCGTGAACTAATACTTTTCGTCATTATGTAACGACGAATTTAACCGTACGATACAATAAAATTTAAGTAGCAAATAAGATAAACATTACATTTAAAGCAACAATACGATTAAATATAACAGATAACAACCTTCCAAATAAGTTGTTCTTAGCACTGACCAGTATTGTATTGCCATGCTATTATAGGTTCCAAATTAAGTACTACAACAACAACATAGCAGTATAATCCTACAAGTAGGGACTAGGGAAGGTAATGTGTACGCAGACCTTACTCCTACCTGACGAGGTAGAGAGATTATTTCCAATACACCCCCGATTCAAAAAAGGTGAAAAGAGAGAAAGGAAGAAGACGAAAGAGAAAGTGAAAAAAGAAAGAAAATGTAGAGGGACGAAGGACGATAAGCAAAAGGGGAGAAGGACAACTACAGTAACAACAATCAACAACAACAACAACAACAACAACAATGAAACATGTAATAGAGAACAACATCAAACAATAGCAAACTAGAACATACGATATACAAAGCGAATAAAAAAACAAGAGAGCTACTAATACTACTATAAAAGAACGAGGAACTTTCGACTACCTACTAGCCAACTACCTGAATTAGCATAATATCTTGCCTAATCATCTCTCCCTATTACTTCTTCGGCATTCCTATACCCCTTCTCAGACCCGCCACGACCAACCTCTCACACCTACTAACAGGGACATCCGTATTCCTCCTCTACACGCGCCCGAACCATCTCAACTTCAACATCCTCATCTTGTCCTCCACGGGAGCCACTCCCACTTTATTTCGAATAACTTCATTTCTAATTTTATCTCTCCTGGTATGTCCACACATCCATCTGAGCATCCTCATTTTCTGTTACTTTTATCCTCTGAACGTGGGAATTCTTGACAGACCAACACTTAGCCCTATAAAATATAGTAGGTCTAACCACCACTCTATAAAACTTACCCTTGAATCTTGTTGGAACCTTCTAATTACATAAAATACCAGATGCGAGCCTCCATTTCATCCACCCTGTACCGATACGGTGGGAGACCTCATCATCAATCTCCCCATTACCCTGAATTACAGACCCGAGATACTTGAAACTACCCCTCATCGGGATGGCTTGGGTATCAAGCTTCACATCCATATCCGCCTCATGAGTCTTGTCACTGAACTTACACTTCAAGTATTCCATTTTAGTCCTCTTCAACTTAAAAATTCTTAGACTCTAGGGTCTGCCTCCAGCCTCGCATTGACCTTGCTCCTCATCTCATCAATCAATAACATGTCATCGGCAAATAACATGCAACATGGCACCTCCCCATGAATGTGTCCCGTTAGCACATCCATCGCTAGAGCAAATAAGAACGGACTGAGAGTCGATCCCTGGTGCAACCCCATTACTACCAGAAGTGATTTGAGTCACCTCCCATACCAGAGTCTTAGAACCATCATACATGTCCTTGATTATTCTTGAGTAAGCTACCGGAACGCCGCTACCTCCAAACATCTCTATAGAACCTCCATCGAAACTTTATCGTATACCCTTTCTAGGTCTATAACACCATGTGTAGGTCCTTCTTTCTCTCTCTATACTTCTCTACCAATCTCCTCACTAGATGAATAGTTTCAGTAGTCGATCGCCTCGGCAAAAATCAAAACTGATTCTCGAAAATAGACACACTCTTCCTCACCCTAACTTCCACCACCCTACCCCAAATCTTCATAGTATGACTCAGCAGCTTGTACCCCTATAGTTATTGTAGTTTTGGATGTCACCCTTGTTCTAGTATAAAGGAATCATCGTACTCCACATCCATTCTTCGGGCATATTCTTCATCTTAAAAATAACATTAAACAACTCAATAAGCCACTCCACGCTTGCACAACCCTCACTGTTCTAGAATTCTATCGGGGTCTCGTCTGGCCTAGTTGCTCTTCCCATATTCATCTTACGCATCGCTCCCATAAGCTTTTCGACCTTAATACGCCTACAATAGCCGAAATCACACAGACTCTCAGAGTGCTCCAACTCACCTAGCACAATACTTCTGTCCCCCTCCTCGTTCAACAATTTGTGGAAGTAAGTCTTCCATTAATACCCTGTCGTCCTCGTCTTTGATGCACTTTACTTGGCCCAGGTCACGAGCCTTCCTCTCCCTCACGCTGGCTAGCCTGTACAACTTCTTGTCCCTTCCTTTGCTCCCAAGCTCCGCATACATGCGTCCAAAGGTCGCAGTCTCAGCCACCGTAATCACTAACTTCACCTCTTTCTTTACTTTCTTATATCATTCCCATTTCGTCTTTTTCTCGTCCTCATTTGTGCTCTCCACTAGTTTCAAATAAGTCGCTTTCTTAACTTCAACTTTACTTTGGACCTCCGTAATCCACCACCAATCCCCTATACGTCTGTCACGATATCCCTTTGTAACCCCTAAAATCTCTCTCACGGCTTTCCTATTTTTTTTTTAGTTCGCTGTCATGGGCTCATGGCAGTCCCCGCTACTCTTCCAGGTTCCAATTAAGTATTCGATATAATTTTCATATTCTTTTATGTATACCTATTTTTCATATTGAAAATACAGATAAGTCCTAGGTTATACACTCCATTCGCCGCGGATTTACATAGACAAAAGAAAAACTTTAGTGAAGTATGGCTTATGGCGTCACGTCATAACAACCTACAAATTTCAAAAAATAAATAAAAGATAGCCACTTTAATAATGCAGTCCAAAGACAGTACATCTGCAGAATAAATGTCACTCTTCTTGTTTAGTTGTATTTCTGTAACTTTTCTCTCAAACACCAAACTGCCCTTTTCATCAAAAAGCAACACTCTTACAACAAATTCCTCAAACCATCTGTAGCTTTCAATCCAAATCTTATTGCTTATGACAAAATTTTGAAACTAAACCTGAAAATGTTTCAAATCCCTTTAGAAATGTTCAGTTTATGTCTTCTATTATTCTGCTCTCTCATTTACCCCTCTATACAGCTTGATGGCTTTACCTACACAAGATTCAATCAACCAAACAACAACATGACCTTAAGTGGAGTTGCAAAAATAAGCCAAAATGGATTTATTCAATTAACCAATGAAACAAGTAGACTTATGGGCCATGCTTTCTATTCTTCACCTTTTAAGTTCAAGAACTCAACTACATCCACTGCTTTTTCTTTTTCAACATGTTTTGCTCTTTCTATAGTGCCTGAATATCCAAAACTTGGTGGTCATGGACTTGCTTTTACCATTTCTCAATCCAATGATTTAAGCACAGCTCTTCCTAGTCAGTATTTAGGTTTACTCAATGCAACTGATGTTGGTAATTTCTCTAATCATATATTTGCTGTTGAATTTGATACAGTACAAGATTTTGAGTTTGGGGATATTAATGATAACCATGTTGGTGTCAATATCAATAGTTTAAGGTCTAATATGTCTGCTGCAGCTGCTTATTTTGATGATGATTTGGTAAAACAAGATCTGAATCTTAAATGTGGTAAGGTAATATTGGTATGGGTAGAATATGATTCAGTGAAAAACTTGGTTAATGTTACTCTTTCAAGATCTTCTACAAAACCCAAGTTACCACTTTTGTCTTATCATATAGATCTCTCTCCATTTCTCAAAGAAAATATGTATGTTGGTTTCTCTGCTTCAACTGGTTTGCTTGCTAGTTCTCATTATATTTTTGGTTGGAGTTTTAAGTTGAATGGTGAAGCCAAATTTCTAGACTTGGATTCACTTCCATTATTGCCTGGTCCCAAGAAGAAGCACACGGGCCTAATTTTAGCTGTCTCAATTATAGCTGTTATTTTTACTTTGATTTCTATCTTAGTTGGTATTTATTTGATCAAGAAATTCAAGAATGCTGATGTTATAGAGTCTTGGGAGCTTGAGGTTGGTCCTCATAGATATTCTTATCAAGAACTTAAGCAAGCTACTAGAGGTTTTAAGGATAGTGAGCTTCTTGGTTTTGGTGGATTTGGTAAGGTTTATAAGGGTGTTTTACAAAATATGAAGATGGAAATCGCTGTGAAGCGTATTTCGCATGAATCTAAACAGGGTTTGCGTGAATTTGTGTCTGAAATTTCTAGCATTGGAAGACTTCGTCATAGGAATTTGGTGCAATTAGTAGGATGGTGCAGATGTCGTGGTGATTTGTTACTTGTCTATGATTTTATGCCTAATGGAAGTTTGGACAACTTCTTGTTTGATAAACCTAGAATGGTATTGTCTTGGGAGCAAAGGTTCAAGATCATCAAAGGGGTCGCTTCGGGTTTGCTATACTTACATGAAGGTTATGAACAAGTTGTGGTGCATCGAGACGTTAAGGCTAGTAATGTGTTGCTAGATGGTGAGTTAAATGCCAAGCTCGGAGATTTTGGACTAGCAAGATTATACGAGCACGGATCAAACCCGTGCACAACTAGGGTAGTAGGCACATTGGGGTACCTTGCACCAGAATTGCCAAGAACAGGACGGGCTACAGAAAAATCGGATATCTTTGCCTTTGGTGCATTGTTGCTTGAGGTGGTTTGTGGGCGTAGGCCGATTGAATCAAAGGCAGGGCCTGAGGAGTTAGTCTTAGTTGATATGGTATGGAACAAAATGCGAGAAGGGAGAACTCTTGATGTTATTGACAAGAGATTGAAATGTGAGTTCAACGAAAGTGAGGTTGTGATGGTGTTGAAATTGGGACTAATGTGTTCAAACAATGAAGCGTTGGCGCGGCCTAGCATGAGACAAGTGATGAGTTACTTGGAAGGTGAAATTGAAATGCCAGATGCTCCAATGGCTCCTGGTGTTTATAATGGAGGATTTGGATTCGACGAAAATGAACTGCATTCTTTAGCATCTTCAAGGGGACACACATATTTGGCTAATGGAGATGTAGATGGTACATTTGTTTCTATTTCTACTGCACCAATGTCATGTTTATTTACTGATGAAGTACCTAGGTAGTGATTGTGAAGTTGTGTGCAGACTTTTCTCTTTGTTTTTCCAGGAATATCTCCTGATGAATAGTATTATTTCAAAGTTCAAAGCTAAATCACAGTACATTAAAGGTCAGAGCAGCCTGCTGCACTACGATCCGGGGATGGGTCGAACCACAAAGATCTATTGTACGCAGTTTTATACGGCTCGAATCCGAGACATACTGGTTACATGACAACAACTTTATCCGTTACGCCAAAGGTCCTGATCATAGTACATTCTTTGTTCTTAACTTATTTCTGTCCTTCACTTTTCTGGACTTTTATCATTTAAGAAATGAAAGAAGATTCAATTAAACTATGCCAGAATTATGAAAGTAATCAACTTTTTTGGTCAAGAAACAGAGAAAAATATGGTGACACATATCATGTCAAAGGTTTAGTGGAGAAATGAGAAAAATGAGGTTTCTGAGTCAATCATCACCAAATCCATATAATTAGATATATAACTAGTCTCATAATGAATAGATAGAAGATAATAAAAACAAAGTAACGTAGAGATAGTGACGTTTTATATATTGAGAAGTTAGAAATGCAGCCATGGAGCTAGGATTTTGAGGGTATGCGTTCTAAAAAAAATGATAACACACTGCTTATATAGAGATTCAAACTCAGGTATTTCCTAGCGAACCCAAACCCCCTTACCATTAAACCCAAAACACTTTTGTTACTGGGTTCGGCAAACGTATATATCTATAATTTAGTAAATTTTTCAATACAAATACAGGGTCTCGGGGAAAGTCACTGGGTTCGCCCGAACTGACATCCACAACTGTGGCTCCGCCCCTGCTTATGGCGTAATAATTTTACTGCCACTTTAACTTGTAAAGCTTTTGAAAGTTGATACACAAATTTTTGGACTTACCCATTTGAATAATCGAACTTGTATATTTGATAACTAATAAACATATTTTACGGTTGACCATGCACATGTGTCAGTGACAGAGATGATATAAATAAAGTATGTGCAAATCACCTATACTAAGCGTGTCACTACAATAATTTTGATTAATAAAATCTAAAATAAAAAAAAATACAAAAACAAGTAAGAAAATAAGCCCCTATTCCACAATCATTAAACCCATATTCTCCTCGCCATATCATCTTCACCGCACAAAGTCACTAGTTATTTCAAAAACCTAAGGCGGTGACTCTCCTCCTGTCGTGGAAGGTTTAAATCATCGATGTTTTGCTCGTGTGTTAGTGCTTTGGAAGATGATGAATCCGGCTTGAGGGATTGGATGGCGGTTTTGGTGTTTTGACAAAATGATTGCAACAGTCAAGCATCAGCGAAAGCAACAATAATCGGAAAATTCGCAAATCGGTGAAGATACCAGTCAAAGCACAAACCCAATTGCAAGCAAACAACAATAAACAATCCTATCACTCAAACAAAAAACCAGCAATAACGAATAGCAAAAGTATCAACGGCGAGTGACATAGCCCCGGCCTATGAACAACGACAATGTATGGTTGCTGCAAAGTTTGTAAAATCGGCCAGATCTACAGATTTTCAATGAGCATAAGAAAAATCAAATTTTGTTAAAAGTGATAAGTGGTGAATTTTATGGAAGTTCATACCTAATTTTGGTATGTCTATTAATTAAAAGAGGGAGATCCCAATCAGGAGTGTAATACACGCGCACATGCTCAAGGATCAGGAGTGTTTATTAGTTAAGAGAATCATAAGTTCCAGAGTTCAAATAGGAAAGTCCATAATTTGTATATCGATTTTCAAAAGCACTTCAAATTGAAATGGCCAAAAAATCATTACGCCTACCCTTACATATCTATGCAACTAGCATTGTGTCTATCTGACGCCAATGGACATAAACGGTGAAAAAGAAGAAATAAAATCATACTCTTTCTATCCTAATTTATACCCTCTTAGTTTATCTTTAGATTGACACATTTCTACAATTGAAATTAATTTATCTTTAAAATTTCCAGTTCAGTGTTGATGAGATTATTATAACCAAAGAAATTTTTAAAGCTTGTTTTAAACTAAGTTTCAAAGATTTTTTTCTTTTATTTCTTAAATTTCGTACCAATCAAACTTTATCACATAAATTGAAACGGCAAAAGTATTTTTATGCATAATTTAGCATAATATCCATATTAATTGATATATATTTTTAATAGATTTGAAAAAATATTTGAAATGAATAGTTAATACTACAAGTATAACTGGAAAAAAAAAGTTATATTCTTTTGATATGCTAAAAGTAACAAGTAAAAGTAAAAATTTATTTTTAAAATACTGAACAATTAGAAGTGAACGAAAAAAGTGTTATTTAAGAAATTCATTATTGGATATTTGCCTTGATTTCTCAACATCAGTCCTCTTTCCTAGTCCAAAATAAAATTTTGAAAATCATTCCTGATCTCTTTCAAGAATAATAGCAACACCCACCAGCAGATCGGTGCACCTCGAAAGTCTAAAGGGAATGGAAAATCTTATCGAAAGTAGACTTCAGTAAATTATTTTGTGCTGCCGACCAGTAATAAATAAATGTAATGGTTCAAACTTCTAAAGCAGACAAAGTTCAACATTTAGTCTTACCATCACAAGAATATAAATATGGCTACCTAATTTTATTTTTGCACTTTAACTTAGTTTTATTTTATTTGGTCCTTCAATTTATTTCTTTTATTCTACTTTGGCACAATTTTTTTTTTAAAATAAAAATATAGCTCGTGCAAATACCTAACTGCTACTCTCACCCACCACAAGCCCCTCCACGCAAAAAAGAAAATCACTTTTTTCTTTTGTAAAATTTCAAATTATTATTTTTTTTATTTTTTCTGCCCACACTTTGGGAAATTTTTTTTATTATGTATTTTCAGTAATAATTATGGGTTCAATTGAACCCACAACTTTCGATGTGGAGTAAAAAATTATATATAAAAATTTATCACACACACACACACACACACACACACACACACACACACACACACACACACACACACACACACACACACACACACACACACACACACACACACACACACACACACACACACACACACACACACACACACACACACACACACACACACACACACACACACACACACACACACACACACACACACACACACACACACACACACACACACACACACACACACACACACACACACACACACACACACACACACACACACACACACACACACACACACACACACACACACACACACACACACACACACACACACACACACACACACACACACACACACACACACACACACACACACACACACACACACACACACACACACACACACACACACACACACACACACACACACACACACATATATATATATATATATATAATCGGGTGCATTGTTTAAAACATTAAAATTGAATCTATAATATTTAAATTCTGAATTCGTCTCTGCTTTAGGGGTATGAAATTGTCACGACCCAACCCCAGTCGTGATGGCGCCCAATTTTAAAGCTAGGCAAGCCTGACCAACCTTCGTTCTCATATTAACAATAAATCTCAAATCCAATAATTTAAGGAGAACATAATAGTTTTCGAATAATAAACTAATAATAATAGAATAATAATACTGAGAAGTGCGAAAATTGATAGTAACACTCCCAAAAGATCTAGGGTCACGAGTCTAGAGCCTCTAAACAAAATCGGATAACAATATCTGAATGAAATACTCAAGTCTGAAAAGTGTATATATAAATAAAAACTAGAATAAGAAGAGAAGCAGCTACCTCAACAACACTGATAACTTTGAAAAACACGATTGCTCGGCCAATTCTCCAGTGTACCTGAATATGCACACAAAGGTGCAGGGAGTAGGGGTGAGTACTAAGTACTCAGTGAGTAAAAAGCATATAAAATGTGTGAAGGTAAGAAATCCACGAAATACCACAAAGCAAAGCTAAAACTAACAGTCCGATATCATACTACAAACCAGCAACAACAGCTAATAATAGTTAGCACAAGTAAATAATAATGCATGAATGCAATACAATGCAATGCACATGATGCTGCGGTGCGTAGCCCGATCCATTTAACGTCGACAACGCTCACTGGGATGTGTACAGACTCCGGAGGGGCTCCTTCAGCCCAAGCGCAATATAATCATGTCATTCGCTGTGGCGTGCAGCCCGATCCATATTTAGTTATAATATTCGCTGCGGCGTGCATGCCGATCCATATTTAGTTATAATATTCGTTGCGGCGTGCAGACCGATCCATATATAGTTATAATATTCACTGCGACGTGCAGCCCGATCCATACTTAATCCACAATACGCATATGAGTCACATAATAGTTTCAGTTTATTTTTTCCAATTTTTAACTCATTAAAAAAGAATATACTTTAGTTATTTAATTTCAAGAAAAGTGACTTAGCAGTGCATAGTAGTGATTAAACACAGGACCGAGAACAATAAATGTACAAATCGTGGTATCACAATGATATTCATCCTCTAAGGATACTACGGATCGGCACAAGGCCCCAAACATGGCATTAAGCCCATATATATTCAACACAGGGTGCGTATCAATCGCCAATATAGAATTATTCTTGTTTGAAATGGACCAAGTCACAATCCCCAGTCACAAACAATCTCGCACCTGCCATGGGGTGCGAGTCACGCCCTAAATTGCGTCACAATGTGATAAGTCGGGGTTTCAAACCCTCAGGCCATCATATATACCAACTACTCACCTCTAACCGGTCGTAGACTCGTCCGCAATACCTTTTCCTTTCGTATCGATCTTCTCGCGTATCAAATTTAGTCAAAACCACAACGAATACATAATTATGGGTCAAGGAAACATAACCCAATTAAAATTACTCGAAAAGTACGAAAACTATTGAAGTTGGTAAAACCTGAGCCCCGGGCCCACTTCTCGAAAAATTCCAAAAATCATACCAACGGATTCCTCGTCTCGCCACGAGTCCGTACATATAAAGTTTAAACAGAGCGCAAATGGCCTTACAAATCCTAAAATTTCGTTTTCAAGAACAAAGCCCTAGTTCTTCATAATTTCTACCCAATTTCATGAATTTGAGTGTTGATTCTTGCATAAAATGATGTTTTCTAGTCAAGAGACTGACCTCCAAGCAATACCCGTTGAAAACCCTCTTTAAATCGCTAAAAACTCTCTCTTGGCGAAGTAAAAATGGTGGAAATATTATGAGAGTCGCGACTGAAAATTTTCCCTTAAACTGTTCTGCCCAGACGTCTCCTTCTATGCAATCTCATTAGTCCAATTGCGATCACATAGACTAAAATTTTCGGGCCATGAAATCCTCTTATGCGATCGCATCAATGCCCATTGTGATCGCATACTTATGCCTCCTTCAACTACGCGATCGCATCAGTCCACCTCGCAATCGCATTGAACAAGTTTATCAACCTATGCGATCGCATTCTCCTTCACGCGATCGCATAGAGCAAAATCTCCACCCCCTCAGAACCCTCTATGCGATCGCAGATATGTCTATGTGATCGCATAGAGTAAACATTCTTTACAATTTCTGTTGCATTGAACATGCTCAAAATGTCCCGCTGCCCATCCGAATTCACCCCGAGACCCTCGGGACCTCAACCAAATTCACATATTTGTTCTATTAATTCATTCAAACTTGCTCGTAATATAAAAATACTATCATAAACATCAAAATCACCGAATCACCACGGATTCAAGCCTAAGTTAAGCTAGAACTTCTGAAACTTGCATTTGATCTAAACCGACCTAAACACCTCTGAATGATCTGAAACTTTGCACGCATATCCAAAATCACCTAACGGAGCTATTGCAGTTCCTGGAATTCCATTCCGACCTTCGGATAAAATCACCTACTATCCGAAATTTGCCAAAATCCAACCTTAGCCAATTCAAGCCTAATTCTACAGTGGACCTCCAAATTCAATTCTGATTCCTCTCCTAAGTCATAAATTATCCCCCGAAACTAGTAGAATCATCAGAATTTCATTCCGAGCCTTCTAACTCATAAGTCAACATTCAGTTGACTTTTCCAAACTAACATTCTCATAAAGAGACCAATTGCCTCATTTCTAACCAAACTCTACCCGAATTACTTCAAATTCTCCAAACACATATAATAAAATATATAGAAGCAAAAAACGGAGAAAATGGGGCTGTAACTTCCGTAACGATGAGTTGGGTCGTTAAAAAATTTTGGCTTAGAAAATGGCTCTCATGCGCCTATAAGGGTGAGGCAAATTACACATAAAATCTAATGAGCTTTTGTGTCAAAGTGGAACAAAAGAAATGAGATTGAAAGGCAAAAATGGAACAAGCCTAAGTTAAAATACAAAAATAAAAAATTAGTCCAAGTTTAAGCAGTTGTCTATGTATACCATAATTTCAAATAAGGTCGTTTGGTATAAAAGAAACTATTTTCTGAAAAAATATTTTTCAATTTTCCCATGTTTGGTTGGTTAAATGTTTGGAAAATATTTTCCGTATCAATTCATTTTCCTCCAATTGGAGAAAAAAGTTACCTTATCAAAAGAAGGGAAAATATTTTCCAAAGCTCCTTCTCAATCTTCTCCACCACACTCCCTCTCTAATTTTTTTTATTTTAATTTCAGTTTTTCCATTACCATCAACCCTACTATCCCTCCAGCCTCCCTCTCCCGCGAAAAAATATTATTTTTTTACCTTTTTTTTTTTTCGGTTTCCAATTTATATTTTTTCATTTTTCTCGTACCACCAATCACGAGTCCCGTGCCCTCCCCCCCCCTTCCAAAAATAGTTTTACTTTTTTTTTTGTAATTTAAATTTATGCTTTTTCTGTTTTACTGCTCTCTCAGCCCCGCCCACCCCTGCCCCTAGCCCTGCTCCCATCCCTCCCGTCGAAATAAAATTGAAATTTATGGTTTTGAAAGTTTAGCGGTTCGAAAGTTTATGAAATTTAAGGACCTCGAAGGTTGTTGGGTTGAAAGTTTATGGCTTCATGTTTATTATATCTAAGTTATTTATAAATACTCTCGAAAAATCATTTTCTTTAATTTGCGCACTAAATACCGAAAAATAAATAAATTACTAGTTTTCCAAGAAAATATACCAAACACACCCTGAGTTGAAATCGGAAAGAGAAAATCTTACAAATAAGGGAGAGTGGATCTCACCATCACGACTAACAAAAATATCCTTTTTTAAGCTTAAAATATTTAACTCGCACGTGAGAGAGCATGCTTGCGGACCTAACTAAATAAATAAAAGGCAAAATACCTTAGTACCCCCCTAAACTATTTGAGAATTATTACTTTCCTCCCTAAACTATCTCTGGTTCGAATTACCCCCTCAACTTGGCCTTTTGAGAATAATTACCCCCCTAAATGCTTATGTGGCAAAAAGTGTGGGTACACTCACCTGCCATGTGGATTTTTCTGTCCATGTGGCATTTTCGTAATTTTTTTTCTTTTTAATAATATTATTTTTTAGATAACTTTTTTAAATACAATTTATAATAAAAGTTGGACAGAACGACATTAGTTATGCTAAATATTTTTATTTGTACAAAAATAATAAAATTTTAGTTAATCTTTTTTTGAATTTGACCTGAAAATAAAGATTTATACAATTAAAATAAATAGTCAATGCATCTAAAAATTTATAAAATATAGTTTGAAATTAATTATTTTGGCTATAATTTTTTATATATCTCTAAATTACCAGTGCTCCAATTTTGTTTTACGGATTTTTCCTAAAAAAAGTAAAAATACACAGTTGAAATAAATAGTCATTGCATCGCAAAAGAATAAATGAAAAGAGTATACAATTACAAGAAATTACAAGTGTACACTCTTTTTATTTCTTCTTTGATTCAATGATTATTTATTTCAACTATGTATTTTTTATAACTTTTTAGATGTCTTGACTATTTATTTCAATTGTATAAATTTTTATTTTCAAGTAATATTCAAAAAAGGATTAACTAAAATTTTATTATTTTTGTACAAATAAAAATATTTAGCATAACTAATGTCGTTCTGTCCAACTTTTATTATAAATTGTATTTAAAAAAATTATCTAAAAAATAATATTCTTAAAAAGAAAAAAATTCACTAAAATGCCACATGGACAGAAAAATCCACATGGCCTGTGAGTGTATCCACACTTTTTGCCACATAAGCATTTAGGGGTAATTATTCTCAAAAGGCCAAGTTGAGGGGTAATTCGAACCAGAGATAGTTTAGGGAGGAAAGTAATAATTCTCAAATAGTTTAGGGAGGTACTAAGGTATTTTGCCTAAATAAAAATATTTCAGTTTTAAAAGTTTAATTTTTATGAGACGGTTAATTCACTTGTTCTTTGTGGTCGCACTTACTGCAGCATGGCTTGGAAACCTGTGCTCAAGCCAATAAGGATTTTATAGCAGTAGCTCCAGTGAGGCCATAAAATTTGGGAGCTTTTTCTTTTAAAATTTTTATTTGTTTATAGTATTTAATCATTTTTTTGGCAAATTCTGAAAATAATATTTTCGAATTCCGATTGTGCCACATTTTAACTTGTGTCCACTTTAAAAAAAAATTACAAGCGTACCCGCTTTCACATAACTTTAGCCCACGGGGCTGAAGTTTTTCTTTTGTTCTGGAAAACTTCAACTAAAGTTTTTGTCTTTGTAACCAGAAACTTAAGCTCTAGAGCTTAAGTTTTTCAGTTATAAAATAAAAACTTAAGCAGTTTTCCAGCTTAAGTTTTTCGGTTATAAAATAAAAACTTAAGCTCTAGAGCATAAGTTTTCTAGTTATAAAATAAAAATTTTAGCTCTAGAGCTGAAATTTATCTTTTGTACTGTAAAACTTCAGCTTTCTATGTTGTAACTAGGAAACTTCAGCTCTAGAGCAGAAGTTTTTGTTTCTTGTACTGTTTCTTGTACATTCATCAAAGGAGTTACATGGAAATATCTAGCAATTTTTGGCGGATAGTCTTGAAATATCATGTTTAAGTAGCTACATATTATTTCCCGTTAAAATTTATTAGAATGGTCAATGAAAATCTGGAAATTACATATCGTGCAAAGCTAAATCCAAAAAATCTATCTTCTTCAGTTACCGTAAAGCATGAAACTAGCAAGTTCCAATCTCATATTCTATTTGTAAAGGCTTATCTCAAACACTAACTACTGTCACGAACTGTTGTATTGAAGAAGAAGAAGAAGAAGAAGAAGAAGAAGAAGAAGAAGAAGAAGAAGAAGAAGAAGAAGAAGAAGAAGAAGAAGAAGAAGAAGAAGAAGAAGAAGAAGAAGAAGAAGAAGAAGAAGGAGGAGGAGGAGGAGGAGGAGGAGGAGGAGGAGAAGAAGAGGAGAAGGGGAGGAGAAAAAGAAGATGAAGTTTTTTAAAGTGGGTACGGCAAACAGAAAGACAAAGCGGCTACAGGGTAAAAAAGGGCGCCCAAATAGGGCGCCCCGTGCAATTTTTACGTCTTGTACCTACAAAACGTCAAATTCTTTTCAAGTAAAATACTTCAGACACAATTTTAAATTTTAAAAATTATTTTGCATCTTATTTTTAAAAATTTATTTTAATCAAATTCATATCTAAATGCTAGCTAAAAGAATTCAAGAAATGAAGAAGTATTCTAACCATGTTAAGAATAGAATTATATTTGGAGTGAATGTCTATCTTGTGGAGAGTTTTACTTTGTGACTAAGTCATTTTTCTCCTATAAATAGAGGGGTCTTACCCCATTGTAAATCATCCCAAAATTCAATAAGAATTCTCTCTTTTTTTCTGCAATATTGTTCTTCTTCTTTTATTATTTCATAACACGTTATCAGCACGAGACTCTAACCAATTGAGTAGAAGCTTTGGGATTGAGCACAATGATTGTCAATTTCTCCATGAACTTCCTTCATGATTAAATTTTAGATTTAAGGTACGTATTTTACCGTTTTCTCTTTTATTCTATACTTTGATTTTATATACAAGCAAAGACAACAAATTTTAATTATAACTCTAATGGAGTTTAAGAAATTACAACCACCAAAAGTGGCAAAGTTTCTATGCCTTGTCATGATTAAATTCATGTATGATACTGGGCAAATAATTGAAAACCCGTCCCATTGAATTTGCTCCATTCTCATTCCCTTTAGAGAATGTGATAGCAGTATGTGATAAGTCTGAAAGAAGACAAAATTATTACCGTGAAGGTATCAATGGATGTGGACGTGGCAATAGAAGTGTCACGACCCTAGTTCACCAATCGTGAACATGTCGTGATGGCACCCAGTCCCCACGACTAGATAAGCCTAACACGTTGCGGAATATACAAGTTATGAACGTTAAAGATAAGATAACAGCGGAATAATATAAATAAAGTGTAATCCGTGCCGCTTGGCACATACACCCGTCAAGAACACACTGTATATAACACCACCAAGACCCGGAATCCCACGGATAACACAGACTAAAAGAGAAATACAACTGTGGCTCTATGTGTAAAGAGTATCTAAACAACGAAAGGAAGGAAAAATGCCAACTAGCACTACTAGAATAGAAGGAAAGCCTCCGGATCCGCGGACGTAGCAGATCATACCTCGAGGTCTCCCAGAAAAGCTGCGAAAATCACCTAACTCGAGCCTGCTCTGATGTACCTGGATCTGCACAACAAAAGTGTGCAGAAGAGTATCATGAGTACACCACGGCGGTACTCAGTAACTGCCAAGCCTAACCTCGATGGAGTAGTGACGAGGAAGGTCAGGGCCCTACTGAGAAACAATAATATAATGATGATAACAAAAATAAACAGTTTAAATGATAATAATTTCCGAATTAACAACAATAAGATGATTACTGCAAATGTCTACAATTAAGCTAACAAGAAATAGCCAACTCAATAAAACAAATCCAGGACTTGTGGGAATTAAACCCACAGTCCCATTCTTAGTACCTCTGGGTCTCCGGGAATCGAACCCGCAGCCCATGTCTCAATAATATCTCAATAACTCGGGATCTCCGAGAATCGAACCCGCAGTCCCTACCAATAAGTCAGGAATCTCGGGAATCGAACCCGTAGTCCCTACCAATAACTCGGGATCTCGGGAATCAAACCCGTAGTCCCTACCAATAAATCTCGGGATCTCCGGGAATCGAACTCGCAGTCCACATTTCAATAAATTTCAGGGATCTTCGGGAATCGAACCCGCGATCCACATTTCAATAAATCTCAGGATCTCTCGGGAATCGAACCCGTAGTCCCTACCAATATCTCAGGATCTCGGGAATCGAACCCGTAGTCCACATCTCAATAAATCTCAGGATCTCCGGGAATCGAACCCGCAGTCCACAAACACAGCAAGTAAAGGAGTACACAGAAAGAAGTATAATATGCTTAACTATAACTTCGCCGATAAACAGCGCTAGCGATTACCAAGAAAACTCAAGTAAGACAATTAGGCAACTAGACGGTTAAATACTACCTAATCATGCTTTTCTAACTGCTACCGGGTAGAAATATCGAATTTAACAGCTAACAACAGGAATATCACTCATTGAACATTTTAAGTAAAGTACGTGTTCAACAACCAGCGCATGTACACGCCCGTCACCTCGCGTACAAGGCATTTAAAGTATCACATAATATCCTAGGGGTGAAAGTCCCCCACACGAGGTTAGACAAGCCACTTACCTCGACTCCGGTACAAAACCGCTAAGAAATAACCCTCTTGCCGAGAATGTCGGCCTCCACAAGTTTAGTATCTGATAAAATCAATAGAATCACATCAAAATAGGCCAATTGGGCATTACCCAATCAAAATAACTCAAAATACACCAAAACCCACAAGTTGCCAAAACCCGACTTTCGGTACGCTTATCGAAAAATCACGAAAAATATATATTCGGGTTCCATATCTCAATACGAGTCTAGGCATATAAAATTTACCAAAATCGGACTTCATTTGCCCACTCAAATCAGTGTTTTTCTTCAATTTAGGCCTAGGGCTCAAACCCACCTTCAATCTTCCATTTACAGAAATTTAACCAAGGATTTCATGTTAAAATGATGTAATTAAGCCACAAAACTAACCTCCGACGAATCCCCGATGAATTCCCAGCAATTCCCGTGAGTTTCTCTCTCTAGAACTCAAAAATGGCGTTTTGGGGTATGAAACCCGCGACTGGTTCTGTTCTGTAATTAAACTCACTGCCAGCCTATTTTCTTCATCGCGTTCGCGACGCCTCCCACGCGAACGCGATGCTTTGCTCCAGTCCTTCATCGCGAACGCGACGTGAAGTCACGCGTCCGCGAAGGTCATCTTCCTAGCCTCCGGACTTTTACTCTACGCGAACGCGTCCCAGTCCACGCGAACGCGATGCCCTGCCTTTTCCTCTTACGCAATCGCGACATTACTCCACGCGAACGTGATGCGTTCCAGCTCCCTCATACGTGAACGCGTCCCTGGCATCGCGAACGCGATGGTCATCAAACCCAGGCCTTCGCGAACGCGGTCCAGTCATCGCGAACGCGATGACCAATGCCCTGCTGCACTGCTGCTGCATTTTCTGCAGATTCTTCAAAGTTCCAAATGTCCGTTTGATGGTCCGAATTCATCCCGAGGCCCCGGGGACCCCAACGAAAACCACCAACATACTCCAAAATACGATACGAACTCATTCAAATCATAAAAACACGTCTAACAACATCAAAAACCCATAATTCATATCGAATTCAAGCCTAAATTTCTTAAAACTTTCCGAATTGCACATACGATCTAAAACCCGACCAAATGACGTCCAAATGACCTGAAAATTTGCGGACATATCCAAAATCACATAACGAAGCTACCAGAAATTGTCGGAATTCCATTCCGACCCCCGGATCAAAATCTCACCTATCGTTCGGATTCGCCAAAATTTCAACCTTCGGCATTTCAAGCTTAATTGAGCGACGGACCTCCAAAATACATTCCGAACGCGCTCCCAACCCCGAAATCACCTAACGGAGCTAATGGAACCATCGGATTTCCGTTCCGAGATCGTCTTAACACTATTCCGGCTACGGACCATTTTCTAGCTTTAAAGCTCTCATTTAGGGACTAAGTGTCCCAAAATGCTCCAAATTTCAGAACCAACTCTCCCGGCAAACCACAATAGCAGAAATGAACTTAGGGGAACAGTTAAATTGGGGATTCGGGCGTAATTTTCTAAAACGACCGGTCGGGTCGTTACATCTTCCCACACTTAAAAGATTCGTTCGTCCTCGAACGAGCATAGAAAATGTACCTGGAGTAGTGAAAAGATGAGGGTACTGGCTGCGCGTATCCTGCTCGGTCTCCCAAGTCGCCTCCTCGACCGGCTGGCCCCGCCACTGAACCTCTACCGAAGCGATGTTCTTTGACCTTAGCTTTCTGACTTGCCTGTCTAGAATGGCTACTGGCTCCTCAACATAAGACAGATCCTCGTCTAGCTGAATAGAAGTGAAATCCAAAACATGCGACGAGTCACCATGGTATCTCCGGAGCATAGAGACATGAAATACGGGGTGAACTCCAGCTAGACTAGGAGGTAAGGCTAACTCGTAGGCAACCTCCCCAATACGCCTCAAAATCTTAAAAGGACCAATAAATCGGGACTCGGCTTCCGCTTCTTCCCGAACCTCGTACGCGCCGCTATGGGCGAGGACTCGACGAGAACCCGCTCACCGACCGCAAAAGCCACGTCGCGAACCTTGCTTGTCCGCATAACTCTTTTGTCTGGGCGGGGCTGCACGAAGTCTGTCTCGAATCACCTTGACCTTGTCCATAGCCTCCCGAACCATATCAGTACCTAGCAACCCGGCCTCGCCCGGCTCGAACCAACCCGCGGGAGACACTGCACCTCCTGCCATGTAGGGCCTCGTACGGTGCCATCCGAATACTAGACCGGTAGACGTTGTTATAAGCAAACTCCGCCGGTGGCAAGAAGTGATCCCATGAACCTCCAAACTCAATCACGCACGCACGGAGCATATCCTCCAAAATCTGAATATTGAGACTTCAGGTATGTTTCTTGACCCGCTCGAGGACGAGCGTTTGCTTAAGAGGGGGAGAATGCGACGACCCGGCCCGTCGTCACGGGAATTACCACCCCGTTATGTTGTAAATACATGTTTTATGATTTTATATCGGTGTTAGAGTCTATCGGGTGAGTTAGGAGTGATTGGGATTGGAAATGAGGCATATAGCCTTTGTGAAGGAAACTTGAATAAGGAAAGTCAACCTGGAGTTGACTATTGGGTTAGAGGGCTCGGAATCGGATTCGATGATTCGGTTAGTTCCGGAAGGTGATTTGTGACTTAGGGGAGTGATCGGAATTGAATTTGGAGGCCCGGTGTAGAAATAGGCTTGAATTGGCTAAGGTTGAATTTTGGCGAAATCCGAACGGTAGGTGAGATTTTGATCCAGGAGTCGGAATGGAATTCCGACAGTTGCAATAGCTCCGTTAGGTGATTTTGGATGTGCCTGCAAAATTTCATGTCATTCGGACGTCGTTTGGTCGGGTATTTGATTGAATGTGTAGTTCGGAATGTTTTAAGGAATTTAGGCTTAAATTTGAAGTGAATTATGGGTTTTGGTGTTATTAGACGTGTTTTGAGGATCGGAGCAAGTTCGAATAAGGTATTAAGATGCGTTGGTGTGTTTGGGTGAGGTCCGGGGGGCCTCGGGGTGTTTTCGGATGGTTAAACGGGAGAAAATATGGAAAAATTGCAGGTTTGGGGGTTCTCGTTCTGTTATTTTCGCTCCTGCGGAAATGGGGGCGCAGGAGCGAGTCCGCAGAAGCGGATACTGGAGCGCAGAAGCGTTGTTGATCGCGGAAGCGGAGCTGGGCCCGCAGGGGCGGCACCGCTGGAGCGGAAGGCGAGCCGCAGAAGCGGCCCAGGGCCATGAGGTGAAGGACCGCAGAAGCGGAAGGGTAGCCGCTTAGGCGAGTCCGCAGAGGCGGACGCCTAGTCGCAGAAGCGGGAAAACCCGCAGGAGCGAGAGAAATTCCGCAGAAGCGGACGCGCAGGGGCGGTCCATGGATCGCAGGAGCGGGATTGGCCAAATAGGCCTGGGTTCGCAGAAGCGACCAAAAGGTCGCAGAAGCGGTTCCGCAGGGGCGGAATTTTATCCGCAGAAGTGAAAATCGCTGTGAGTTAAGTGTATCAGAAGTTAGAAAAATTTCAGAACATTTCACACATTTGGGTCTCGGCTTTAGAGGCGATTTGGGCGATTTTGAAGAGAAATTCAAGGGAAATCATGAGGTAATCAACTATGGACTTAAACTATGATTAGTATTGGTAATATTATGCAATTATATCATGAAAATGGAGGAATTTGGGGTAATTTATGGAGGATTTAGCCCTAGGCTTGAACTTTAGAAAATCTGAAGGTTTTGAATGGCCAAATGGAGTCCGAATTTGGTAAAATTGATATGCTTAGACTCGTATCGAGATGAGGGTTCCGAATATGTGACTTTTGTAATTTTTCGACAAGCGTACCGAAAGTCGGGTTTTGACAACTTTGGGAATTTTGATGTAAATTGAGTTGTTTTGATTGGGTGTCGTCCCATTGGCCTAATTTGTTGTGTTTCTACCGTATTTGATCAGATTCTACGCGTGCGGAGCTTGATTCTCATGGCAAGGGCATTGCGGAGTAGTCGTCGCGCCGTATTGAGGTGAGTAATAGATGTGGGTTATGACCAGCGGGTTCGAAACCCCGGTATACCACTTTGTGACGCCGTATAGCGGCGAGACACGCACTCTCTTGAGAGTGCGGGGTCGATCATGAACTGGAGACTATATATTAGTCCGACCTGTTGATATTGTATTATTGGCTATTCTCGAGCCGTTGAACCTCCTTCTTGGACGGTTGAGTATATTGTGGGCCGCGAGCCAGTTATTGGATCCCGCGAGGATCGTTATCATTGTCTTATCATATAGACATGCTAGTTTACTACTAGTCCGCAGCTATTTTTGTTATTATGCTAATTCCAATCTCTGGAACTTGATATTACTGTTTTCCAACTGAAAAATGATAAAAGAGTTTTCAAAAACTACTTTTGAGCCTGCGAGGCTGTATCTGCATATTAGTTGACTAGTAGTGGATCGGGCTGCGCGCCGCAGCGAGATATATGTTGGATCGGACTGCACGCCGCAGGAAATCTCTATGAGATGTGCTTGGGTTGTAGGAGCCCCTCCGGAGTCTGAACCCCCACAGTGAGCACGGGTATCCAAAATTGGAGTCGGGCTACGCGCCGTAGCGGTCATATCATGCATTGCATTGCATTTAGCTACATACGCTAGTCTGTTATGCTATTTATTGGTATTTGTTGGAACAGGTACGGTGAAGATTGATTCTATGACGGGGTAGCTGATTATAGTTTTACATAGTCTTTATTGCGGATTTCTTATCTGCTGTTGTCTTACTCTTGTTTATTACCACTAAGTATGGGAAGTACTCACTTTACTCCTCGCACCTTGTGTGCAGATCCAGGTACCTCTCAACGGTGATCCAGTGCGAGGCGACATCTGTGGGATATACGAGGTAGGTGCAGAGTCCGAGGACCCGATATTCCTTCCTCTTGTCTTTTGATTTTGTATTGACTTTTCTTTCCGCACTTGGTATCTTGTAAACCTTTATACACTCATGTTCGGTAGAGGCTCATGACTCTTGACCCTTCGGTCTATGGGAGTTAGTATATTTTGGGACTTGGTTTCCCCGTTGTTGGTATAAGTATTACTATTGTTTCATATTTTGAAATGTTTAAATGGGTTAAAGAGAGCTTCTAGCTCCGTGGTTGATATTGATTGGTCAGGCTGGCTCAACAATGTGCTGGGCGCCATCACGACCGGATTTGGGGTCGTGACAAGTTGGTATCAGAGCCTAGGTTTACTAGGCCTCATGAGTCTTGAGCCGGTTAGTAGAGTCTTGTGGATCGGTACGGGGACGCCTGTACTTATCCTCGGGAGGCTGCGAACCTTTAGGAAAACTTCACTTTTCTTGAACTGTGTCGTGCGATCTTGTTGTTCTGAGAACTGAACTTCTATATTATATTCTCTCGCAGATGGCGAGAACGCGAGCATCGGGACGAGGTGGACGACCTCCGTTGCCACCTGTTAGAGGCCGTGGGTGCGGTCGTGCTAGAGGTAGAGGTAGGGCAGCTGAGGCAGTAGCAGCTGACCCTCCTGTTATACCAGTTCAGGAGCAGCACCTCTCATATGGCAGCAGTTCTCTACTCTCTTTCTAGAGAAATATGTACCTGAGACTCGTCGCGAGGAGCTACGTCGCCAGTTCGAGTGGTTGGTTCAGGGCGACATGTCTGTGACCCAGTATGAGCTCAGATTCACACAGTTGGCTAGGCATGCCACATGGATGATCCCTACTGATAGGGAGAGGATCAGGAGGTTCATTGATGGCCTCAACTATTCTATCTGCATCGGCTCCAGCTCCAGAGCATATGGTTGAGGTTATGCCCGATGACGAGTAGCGTCGTCTTGAGAGATTTGGTAGACTTCAGCCACCCCATTTCGGTGGCGTTGAGGGCGAGGATGCCCAGGGTTTCTTGGATAAGTGTCAGAAGATGCTGCGTACGGCTGGTATTCTTGAGTCCAGCGGAGTTTCATTTACTACATTTCAGTTCACTGGTCCCGCATTTGATTGGTGGGAGGAGTTTGAGAGGCGTAGGCCTGCAAGAGCAGCACCTCTCACATGGCAGCAGTTCTCTACTCTCTTTCTAGAGAAATATGTACCTCAGTCTCGTCGCGAGGAGCTACGTCGCCGGTTCGAGTGGTTGATTCAGGGCGACATGTCTGTGACCCAGTATGAGCTTAGATTCACTCAGTTGGCTAGGCATGCCACATGGATGATCCCCACTGATAGGGAGAGGATCAGGAGGTTCATTGATGGCCTCAACTACTCTATCCGTATTCTTATGACCGGCGAGCGAGTTCTGTCATCATCGTTTGAGCAGGTTGTTGATATGGCACACTCCATTGAGGCGGATCGTCACCGAGAGAGAGAGGAGCGGGAGGCCAAGAGGCCTCGTGGTTCTGGTAGTTTCAGTGGTGCTCCATCCAGAGGGCATTTCCAGTAGAGCAGAGGTCACTTATCTAGACCTTCCCATTCAGGCCGCCCTGAGCAGAGTGGAGGTTCTTATGGTCGTGGTCGACGGGGGTTTCAACAGGGTCAGTCATCACTTAGTGCCCTCCCAGCCCATAGTGCAACACCTACTTCTTCAGCCCAGGGTTCTTCTGCGGCGAGGGGTTCCCTTCAGTCCCCTTCTCCAGCGCCAGGTGCATGTTATGAGTGTGGTGAGTTTGGCCACATGAGGAGACAGTGCCCTCGACTTCGTAGGGACAGAACTGAGCAGAGGGATCAGCCCTCCTCTTCTATGCACTTCCTGACAGGCGTGATGCAGTTGCCTCCGATGCTGTGATTACAGGTATCATTTCTGTCTGTCACAGAGATGCCTCTGTTCTATTTGATCCGGGGTCCACATATTCTTACGTGTCCTCTTATTTTGCACATCATTTGGGTGCGACTCGTGGTAGTCTTGATTTACCTGTTCATGTATCCACCCCGTGGGTGATACGATTGTTGTGGATCATGTCTATAGATCCTGTGTTATATCTATTGGGGGTCTGGAGACCCAGGCAGATTTGTTATTGTTGGGGATGGTGGACTTTGATGTTATATTGGGTATGGACTGGTTGTCTCCGTACCATGCTATATTGGACTGTCATGCTAAGACAATTACGTTGGCCATTCCTGGTATTTCTCAGATTGAGTGGCGGGGTTCGACCGATTTCGTCCCTAGCCGTGTTATTTCGTTCCTAAAAGCTCGGAAGATGGTTGAAAAAGGGTGTTTATCGTACTTAGCTTTTGTGAGAGATGTGGGAGCTGAGTCTCCTAGCATTGATTCTGTACCTGTTGTGAGGGACTTCCCAGATGTATTCCCCTCGGACCTGCCGGGCATGCCGCCGGACAGGGATATTGATTTTGGCATTGACTTGGTGCCGGGCACTCAGCCCATATCCATTCCTCCTTATCGAATGGCACCGACCGAGTTGAAAGAACTAAAAGAGCAGCTCCAAGAACTTCTGGATAAGGGTTTCATCCGTCCTAGTGTGTCCCCGTGGGGTGCGCGGTATTATTTGTTAAAAAGAAAGATGGTTCCATGCGAATGTGTATTGATTATAGGCAATTGAACAAAGTAACGGTGAAGAACAAGTACCCTCTACCGCGCATAGATGATTTGTTTGATCAGTTACAGGGTGCGAGGGTGTTTTCTAAGATCGATCTTCGTTCAGGCTATCATCAGCTGAAGATCAGGGACTCGGATATTATGAAGACTGCATTCGGGACCCGATATGGTCATTATGAGTTTCTTGTGATGTCGTTTGGGCTGACCAACGCCCCAGCAGCATTTATGCATCTGATGAACAGTGTGTTCAGGCCTTATTTGGATTCATTTGTGATTGTGTTCATTGATGACATTCTAGTCTACTCCGTAGTCAGGAGGAGCATGCTCAGCATTTGAGTATTGTGTTGCAGAGATTGAGGGAGGAGAAGCTATATGCTAAATTCTCCAAGTGCGAGTTTTGGCTCGAGTCCGTGGCATTTCCGGGACATGTGGTGTCTCGTGATGGTATTCAGGTTGATCAGAAAAAAGATAGAGGCGGTGCAGAGTTGGCCTAGACCGACCTCAGCTACAGATATCAGGAGTTTTCTTGGTTTGGCGGGATATTATCGCCGGTTTGTTCAGGGATTTTCATCCATTGCTTCTTCATTGACTAAATTGACCCGGAAGGGTGCACCATTCGTGTGGTCGGATGAGTGCGAGGAGAGCTTTCAGAAGCTCAAGACAGCTTTGACCACAGCTCCAGTGTTAGTATTGCCATCAACTTCAGGTTCATATACCGTTTATTGTGATGCCTCGAGAGTGGGGATAGGTTGTGTGTTGATGCGGGAAGGTAAGGTAATTGCTTATGCTTCTCGGCAGTTGAAGCCACATGAGAAGAACTATCCTGTTCATGACTTGGAGCTAGCCGCCATTGTTCATACTTTGAAGATTTGGAGGCACTATTTGTACGGTGTGTCTTGTGAGGTGTATACCGACCATCGTAGTCTCCGGCACTTGTTCAAACAGAAAGACCTTAATTTGAGACAACGGAGATGGCTAGAGTTGCTGAAGGATTATGACATTACTATATTATATCATCCGGGGAAGGCCAATGTGGTGGCCGATGCTTTGAGCCGGAAGGCGGTCAGTATGGGGAGCTTGGCATATATTCCAGCTGAGGAGAGGCCATTTGCTTATGATGTTCAGGTGCTAGCCAATCGGCTAGTGAGGTTAGACATTTCGGAGCCCAGCAGGGTATTGGCTTGTGTTGTATCTCGGTCATCTCTATATGATCGTATTCGTGAGCGCCAGTATGATGATCCACATTTGGCTGTCCTGAGGGACAGAGTTCAGCATGATGATACTAGAGATGTCACCATTGATAGTGACGGTGTATTGAGGATGCAGGGCCGGATATGTGTGCCCAATGTTGATGGCCTTCGTGAGTTGATTCTGGAGGAGGCCCATAGCTCGCGGTATTCTATCCATCCAGGAGCCGCTAAGATGTATCAAGATTTGAAACAGCACTATTGGTGGAGAAAGATGAAAATGGACATTGTCAGACATGTAGCACGGTGCCTCAACTGTCAGCAGGTTAAGTACGAGCATCAGAGGCCCGGTGGTGTATTTCAGCGCATTGATATTCCTGAGTGGAAATGGGAGAGGATCACTATGGACTTTGTTACTGGACTCCCTCGGACGGCGAGGAAGTTTGATTCTATATGGGTGATTGTGGATAGACTGACCAAGTCAGCTCACTTCATTCCAGTTAGTACTACCTACTCATCGGAGCGGTTGGCGGCGATCTTTATTCGAGAGATTGTTCGGTTGCATGGAGTTCCAGTGTCTATCATATCCGACAGGGGTACTCAGTTCACTTCTCAGTTTTGGAGAGCATTTCAGCGAGAGATGGGTACGCGGGTTGAGTTGAGTACAGCATTTCACCCCCAGACAGACGGACAGTCTGAGCGCACTATTCGGATCTTGGAGGATATGTTGCGAGCTTGTGTGATTGATTTTGGTGGTTCGTGGGATGAGTTCCTACCACTTGCTGAGTTTGCCTACAACAACAGTTATCAGTCGAGTATTCAGATGGCCCCGTATGAGGCATTGTATGGCAGGCGGTGTAGATCCCCCGTGGGATGGTTTGAGCCTGGTGAGGTTAGATTGATAGGGACCGAGTTAGTCCAGGATGCTTTAGATAGAGCAAAGTTGATCCAGGAGAGGCTTCGTACAGCACAGTCTCGTCAGAAAAATTATGCGGACCGTAGAGTTCGAGAGTTGTCTTTCATGGTTGGTGACAGAGTATTGTTGAAGATTTCACCTATGAAGGGTGTCATGAGGTTTGGGAAGAAAGGAAAGTTGAGTCCCGGGTACATTGGTCCTTTTGAGATACTTAGGAGAGTTGGAGAGGTGGCATATGAGTTGGCCTTGCCGCCCAGCTTATCCAGCGTTCATCCAGTATTCCATGTGTCTATGCTCCGGAAGTACATTGGAGATCCGTCTCATGTATTAGATTTCGGTACCATTCAGCTTGATGGTGATCTATCCTATGATGTGGAGCCTATTGCCATTTTGGGATGGCAGGTGAGAAAATTGAGGTCTAAGGAGATTGCATCAGTTAAGGTTCAGTGGAGAGGTCGACCCGTGGAGGAGGCCACTTGGGAGATCGAGCGGGAGATGCGGAGCAGATATCCTCACTTGTTTGAGACTTCAGGTATGATTCTTGACCCGCTCGAGGACGAGCGTTTGCTTAAGAGGGGAGAATGTGACGACCCGGCCCGTCGTCACGGGAATTACCACCCCGTTATGTTGTAAATACATGTTTTATGATTTTATATCAGTGTTAGAGTCTATCGGGTGAGTTAGGAGTGATTGGGATTGGAAATGAGGCATATAGCCTTTGTGAAGGAAACTTGAATAAGGAAAGTCAACCTGGAGTTGACTATTGGGTTAGAGGGCTCGGAATCGGATTCTGATGATTCGGTTAGTTCCGGAAGGTGATTTGTGACTTAGGGGAGCGATCGGAATTGAATTTGGAGGCCGGTGTAGAAATAGGCTTGAATTGGCTAAGGTTGAATTTTGGCGAAATCCGAACGGTAGGTGAGATTTTGATCCGGGAGTCGGAATGGAATTCCGATAGTTGCAGTAGCTCCGTTAGGTGATTTTGGATGTGCCTGCAAAATTTCAGGTCATTCGGACGTCGTTTGGTCGGGTTTTTGATTGAATGTGTAGTTCGGAATGTTTTAAGGAATTTAGGCTTGAATTTGATGTAAATTATGGGTTTTGGTGTTATTAGACGTGTTTTGAGGATCGAAGCAAGTTCGAATAAGGTATTAAGATGCGTTGGTGTGTTTGGGTGAGGTCCCGGGGGCCTCGGGGTGTTTTCGGATGGTTAAACGGGAGAAAATGTGGAAAATTGCAGGTTTGGGGGTTCTGGTTCTGTTGTTTTCGCTCCTGCGGAAATGGGGGCGCAGGAGCGAGTCCGCAGAAGCGGATACTGGAGCGCAGAAGCGTTGTTGATCGCGGAAGCGGAGCTGGGCCCGCAGTGGCGGCACCGCTGGAGCGGAAGGCGAGCCGCAGAAGCGGCCCAGGGCCATGAGGTGAAGGACCGCGAAGCGGAAGGGTGGCCGGCCGGCGAGTCCGCGAGGGCGGACGCCTAGTCGCGAGCGCGGAAAGGACCGCAGAAGCGGGCTAATTTCCGCAGAAGCGGATGCGTAGGAGCGGTCCTTGGATCGCTGGTGCGGAAATGGCCAAAAGGGCCTGGGTTCGCAGAAGCGACCAAAAGGTCGCAGAAGCGGTTCCGCAGGGGCGAAATTTTATCCGCAGAAGCGAAAATCGCTGTACGTTAAGTGTATGAGAAGTTAGAAAAATTTCAGAACATTTCACACATTTGGGTCTCGGCTTTAGAGGCGATTTGGGCGATTTTGAAGAGAAATTCAAGGGAAATCATCAGGTAATCAACTATGGACTTAAACTATGATTAGTATTGGTAATATTATGCAATTATATCATGAAAATGGAGGAATTTGGGGTAATTTATGGAGGATTTAGCCCTAGGCTTGAACTTTAGAAAATCAAGGTTTTGAATGGCCAAATGGAGTCCGAATTTGGTAAAATTGATATGCTTAGACTCGTATCGAGATGAGGGTTCCGAATATGTGACTTTTGTAATTTTTCGACAAGCGTACCGAAAGTCGGGTTTTGACAACTTTGGGAATTTTGATGTAAATTGAGTTGTTTTGATTGGGTATCGTCCCATTGGCCTAATTTGTAGTGTTTCTACTGTATTTGATCAGATTCTACGCGTGCGGAGCTTGATTCTCGTGGCAAGGGCATTGCGGAGTAGTCGTCACGCCGTATTGAGGTGAGTAATAGATGTGGGTGATGACCAGCGGGTTCGAAACCCCGGTATACCACTTTGTGACGCTGTATAGCGGCGAGATACGCACTCTCTTGAGAGTGCGGGGTCGATCATGAACTGGAGACTATATATTAGTCCGACCTGTTGATACTGTATTATTGGCTATTCTCGAGCCGTTGAACCTCCTTCTGGGACGGTTGAGTATATTGTGGGCTGTGAGCCAGTTATTGGATCCCGCGAGGATCGTTATCATTGTCTTATCATATAGACATGCTAGTTTACTACTAGTCCGCAGCTATTTTTGTTATTATGCTAATTCCAATCTCTGGAACTTGATATTACTGTTTTCCAGCTGAAAAATGATAAAAGAGTTTTCAAAAACTACTTTTGAGCCTGCGAGGCTGTATCTGCATATTAGCTGACTAGTAGTGGATCGGGCTGCACGCCGCAGCGAGATATATGTTGGATCGGACTGCACGCCGCGGGAAATCTCTATGATATGTGCTTGGGTCGTAGGAGCCCCTCCGAGTCCGAACCCCACGGTGAGCACGGGTACCCAAAATTGGAGTCGGGCTACGCGCCGTAGCGGTCATATCATGCATTGCATTGCATTTAGCTACATATGCGAGCTGTTATGCTATTTATTGGTAATTGTTGGTACAGGTACAATGAATATTGATTCTATGACAGGGTAGCTGATTATAGTTTTACATAGTGCTTTATTGCGGATTTCTTATCTGCGCTGTCTTACCCTTGTTTATTACCACTGAGTCTGGCGGTACTCATTTTACTCCTGCACCTTGTGTGCGGATCCGGGTACCTCTCGGCGGTGATCCGGTGGGTGCGCGGCGACATCCGTGGGATATACGAGGTAGGCTGCGAGTCCGCAGGACCCGATATTCCTTCCTCTTGTCTTTTGATTTTGTATTGAATTTTCTTTCCGCACTTGGTATCTTGTAAACCTTTATACACTCATGTTCAGTGGAGGCTCATGACTCTTGACCCTTCGGTCTATGGGAGTTAGTATATTTTGGGACTTGGTTTCCCATTGTTGGTATAAGTATTACTATTGTTTCATATTTTGAAATGTTTAAATGGGTTAAAGAGAGCTTCAGCTCCGTGGTTGATATTGATTGGTCAGGCTGGCTTAGCAATGTGCTGGGCGCCATCGCGGCCGGATTTGGGGTCGTGACATAACTCTTTCTGTACGACTCTCCGGAACCGTGAAGTGAGCCGAGTGCCTCTATCCGAAATGATGGAAGCCGGAATACCATGCGGCCGAACTACCTCCACGATATAGATCTCCGCCAATCACTCCGATGAATATGTAGTGCTCGCCGGTATAAAATGGGCGGACTTGGTCAGCCGATCGACAATGACCCAAATGGAATCAAACTTCCTAACCGTCCGTGGAAGTCCAGATACAAAGTCCATAGTAATGCGCTCCCATTTCTACTCGGGAATCTCGATCTGTTGCATCAATCCACCCGGACGCTGATGCTCATACTTCACCTGCTGGCAGTTGAGGCATCTAGAAACATAATCAACTATATCCCTCTTCATCCGCCTCCACCGGTAATGCTGTTTCAAGTCCTGATACATCTTCGCGGCTCCCGGATGGATGGAATACCGCGAGCTATGGGCCTCTACTAGAATTAGCTCTCGAAGATCATCCACATTAGGCACACAGATACGCCCCTGCATCCTCGTAACTCCATCATCCCCGATGGTAACATCTCGAGCATCACCACGCCGAACTCTATCCTGAAGGACAAGCAAATGAGGGTCGTCGAACTGACGCTCCCTGATGCGGTCAAATAGAGAAGACCGAGAAATCACACAAGCCAGAACCCGGCTGGGCTCCGAAAGATCCAGTCTAACAAACTGTCTGGCTAAAGCCTGAACATCCATCGCCATAGGCCTCTCCGAAGCTGGTAGATACGCCAAACTCCCCAAACTCTCTGCTCGACGACTCAAGGCATCGGCAACCACATTAGCCTTGCCCGGATGATAGAGAATAGTAATATCATAGTCCTTTAGTAGCTCCAACCATCTCCTCTGACGCATATTCAGGTCCTTCTGCTTAAGCAAGTGCTGCAAGCTCCGGTGATCAGTGTAGATCTCACAAGGGACCCCATATAAATAATGACGCCAAATCTTCAAGGCGTGAACAATGGCAGCTAGCTCCAAATCATGAACGAGGTAATTCTTCTCATGCACCTTCAGTGTCTCGACGCGTAGGCAATCACCCTGCTGTCCTGCATCGATACCGCACCGAGTCCAACTCGTGAGGCATCACAATATACGGTATAGGACCCGTATACCCGTAGGCAACATCAATATAGGGGCCGAAGTCAAAGCTGTCTTCAGAGCTTTCGAAAGCTCGCCTCACACTCGTACGTCCGCCGAAAAGGGCACCCTTCTGGGTCAATACGGTCATAGGTGCTGAAATCGAAGAGAACCTCTGCGAAACGACGGTAATAGCCCGCCAAACCAAGGAAGCTGCGAATCTCAGTAGCTGAGGAGGGTCGGGGCCAACTCCGCACGGCCTCCACCTTCCTCGGATCTACTCGAATACCATCACTCGACACCACGTGGCCCAAAAATGCCACTTAACTCAACCAGAATTCACATTTAGAGAACTTGGCATAAAGCTGCTTCTCCCTCGGAATCTGAAGCACTATCCTCAAATGTCGCTCGTGCTCTTCCCGGCTCCGGGAATATACTAGAATATCATCAATGAAGACAATCACGAACGAGTCCAGATAAGGCCTGAACACACTGTGCATCAAATGCATAAATGCTGCTGGGGCATTAGTCAACCCAAAAGACATCACGAGGAACTCATAGTGACCATACCGGGTCTTGAAGGCAGTCTTCGGGATATCTGGCTCCCGAATCTTCAGCTGGTGATACCCAGAGCGCAAATCAATCTTAGAAAACACCTGTGCGCCCTGTAGCTGGTCAAATAAATCATCAATACGGGGCAAAGGATACCGGTTCTTCACTGTAACCTTGTTCAGCTGACGATAGTCAATACACATACGCATAGAACCGTCCTTTTTCTTCACAAACAATATAGGAGCACCCCGAGGCGAAACACTGGGTCGAATAAAACCCTTGCCCAATAACTCCTGTAACTGATCCTTCAACTCCTTCAACTCAGGAGGAGCCATACGGTACGGTGGAATAGAAATGGGCCGAGTGCCCGGCAACAAGTCAATAGCAAAGTCAATATCTCTGTCGGGCGGCATGCCCGGAAGATCAGCTGGAAATACATCAGCAAAGTCACGTACCACACGAACAGAATCAATAGAGGGAGTGTCAATACTGACGTCCCGCACATAGGCTAGATAAGCAGCACACCCCTTCTCAACCATACGCTGAGCTCCTGAGAAAAGAAATAACACGGCTAGGGGTGTGATCTAGAGTACCACTCCACTCAATACGTGGAATGCCCGGCATAGCCAGCGTCACGGTCTTGGCGTGACAATCAAGAATAGCATAATGGGGCGACAACCAGTCCATGCCCAGAATAATATCAAAATCGACCATCCCGAGCAACAATAGATCCGCTTTGGTCTCAAAATCACAAATGGTAACCAAACACGACCGATATACGCGGTCCACAGCCAAAGAATCACCCACCGGAGTGGAAACATAAATGGGGGCACTCAAAGAATCCCGAGGCATACCTAGATGAGAAGCAAAGTAAGAAGACACATATGAAAAAGTGGAACCAGGGTCGAATAGAACTGATGCCTCCCTGTGACTAACCAGAATAATACCTGTGATAACAGAATTAGATGCAACAGCCGCATCGCGATCAGGAATAGCATAGAATCTGTTCTGTCCCCCTTCTCGAGGGCGGCCTCTGGAACCCTGACCCTCGCCCCTGGCTGGCTGGGCAGGTGGAGTGGCAGCTGGGGCTGGAATGATAGCCTGCTGTCCCTGAGAACCACGCGGATGCTGTGATGACTGATGAGGGGCTCCTCTCCTGCGCCTGGGGCACTCCCTAACTAGGTGGCGAGTATCCCCGCACTCAAAACAAGCTCTGGGAGGACGCGGTGGCTGTGACTGACCGGCCTCACCCCCACTAGTCTGACCCCTGGAAGGACCCCGCGCAGGAGGTGCACTGGAAACCGGGGAGCATAATAAGGCTGCGAGGTCTTCGGAAGACACCGAGTACCTACCGGTTGCGAGGCAATGCTTGCGTGAGCCGGTCGGCGGGAATAACCCCCGCCAAAACGACCGGCCGATGAAGTGCGGGCACCGGAGAAATGGCCCGACTCACGAGACCTCTTGGCCTCTCTCTCTCTCCACTCTCTAGGGAGCATACTCTCGATCCTCTTGGCAATGCTAACTGCATGCTGATAAGATATATCTATCTCAAGCTCTCCGGCCATGCCGGATCGGATAGGCGGAACAAGGCCCTCAATAAATCTCCGCACTCTCTCCCGAACCATGGCTACCAAAGCCGGTGCATGCCTGGCTAGACGGGTGAAACTAATAGCATACTCCGATACTGACATGGAGCCCTGTCGCAAGAGTCCGGAACCGAAATAACATTCAATTAAACAAAAAATACCGAAATAAACTAAAAAAAAAAACAAAATACCAAATTAGGCATTTCGCAGTATAAAACTGCGAAATGCACTAACGGCCGTTAGTGCATTTCGCAGTTTTATACTGCGAAATGTATTTTTTTTTTTTTTGGTAAAAATTTTTTTTGTAATTCGCGGTATAATACTGCGAATTACTGTTCAATTTTTTTTTTATTAATTTCGCATTATTATTGCTTGTTATGAAAAAAAAAATTATCAAATTTTATCGTTTTCACAATTAACAAATTTTATTTTTGTTGTGTTATTGGTTGCTAATGTTTGAGTTTATTTTCATTTGCAAAATCTTGTACTTTTATCATAATTAAAATATGTCGAAATCTGAGTTATTTTTTTTTTAAATTATCTAATAAATTATTGCTAGGAAAATTGTTTATCTTCTCAAGTATTTTGATGCAAAACTACTTGTAACTCATAATCTTATGAATGCCGCTTATGTTGCTTTAAATTAATACTAGTCCTTAGCGAAATATCGTTTGCCTTTTTTACCCTTTTAAAATAGAATTCACACTAGACAAATTAGTCATTTAGTTATTTTCCTAATATTTAGCAATATCCATTTAATTATTTCCTAATATTTATAAATAGTTATTTAACTATTTTTGTAAATTTTTTAATCATTTTTAAAAAGTCTTTATTTATATGAGAGTTGATTATAGCCATACAAGAAAATAAAAATATTACATATGTGGGAAGAATAAATTCTAATTTTGATCAACATGAATTTTATATTCTAACTCCTTCCAATACAATATTAAAGTAATATTTTCATAATCAAACGATTGAAGAAATACTACCAGATGAAGAATCTGATATGCATGATTATGTGTTTAGATAAAAAGAAGAATTGTAGATTAATCATACTATAACGATTGAATTAATCTATTTTTACAAAAATAATTTATTATTTTCTATATGTTGCAAACAATAAATATGTAGTACTTATTAAAGCAATTGAATAATTTTGCATTATGATGAGAAGAAGAAAAAAATCTTTTGCAAGTTAATCAACCATAATTTTGTCTTTTTAGAATAAATTAAAAAATATAAAGTACACGCGCAACGCGCGTATACAAAGACTAGTTATGATAAAAGTACAAGATTTTGCAAATGAAAATAAACTCAAACATTAGCAACCAATAACACAACAAAAATAAAATTTGTTAATTGTGAAAACGATAAAATTTGATAATTTTTTTTTCATAACATGCAATAATAATGCGAAATTAAAAAAAAAAAAAAAATTGAACAGCGATGCTCACCGCCTGCTGATAAGATATATCTATCTCCAACTCTCTGGCCATGCTGGATCGGATAGGCGAAATCAGGCCCTCAATAAATCTCCGCACTCTCTCTCGAACCGTGGCTACCAAGGCCGGTGCATGCCTGGCTAGACGGGTGAAACTGATAGCATACTCCGATACTGACATGGAGCCCTGTCGCAACCGCTCAAACTCCGAGCGCAAGGAATCCCTAAGGCTCTGTGGAACAAACTCCCTCAAAAACAAATCTGAAAACTGCATCCAAGTCAATGAAGCAGACTCCTCTGGACTATCCAACTCATACGTGCGCCACCAATCATAAGCGGCCCCACTAAACTGAAAAGCAGTGAAGGAAACTCCGTTGGTATCCACAATCCCCATAGTACGAAGAATACGATGACACTCCTCTAGAAAACCAAATGCATCATCTGAACCCAAACCACTAAACACTGGAGGGTCATATTTCTTCAACCTCTCCAATCTACGCTGCTCGTCCTCAGAGGCAGCTGGTCCACCTCCGGGTTGTGCTGGGGCGACAGGAGGCATAACCAAAACATCTGGAACCTGTCCCACTGGCACACGCTGCTCCGGTGTAACGGCTGCGGGAGTCTGGGCCCCTCCCCCGGCCTGAGATGTAGCTGCGACGAGAGGAAGCAATCCTGCCTGAGCTAAAGTGGTATACATACTCATGAACTGGGCCAGGGTCTCCTGTAGTGCTGGAGTAGTAGCAGTTGTAGTCGGTGTACCAGGTGCCTGCGCTCCAACCTGGTCTACCTGTGGCACCTCAGCGGCAGCGCGCGCGGGTGCTGTGGCTGCACCTCGGGCGCGTCCTCGTCCTCTACCTCGGCCCCGGCCTGTGACGCACGAACCGTCGGTGCATACTTGATACCGAGTGCGCAATTTCAATACACGAGTGGATGCAAAAATACATATGACATAGGCTCCAACTGAATAAATGACGCACGATAAGGAATTCAAAGAATTGAAGAGTTTCCTAAACAGTTACATAGCCCCTCGTAGATAAATACAGACGTCTCTGTATCGATCAGTGAGAATCTAAGTAACCGGTCTGTGTCCCGTGACTCCTACGAACCTAGAGCTCTGATACCAACTTGTCACGACCCTAGTTCACCAATCGTGAACATGTCGTGATGGCACCCAATCCCCACGACTAGGTAAGCCTAACACGTTGCGGAATATACAAGTTATGAACGTTAAAGATAAGATAACAGCGGAATAATATAAATAAAGTGTAATCCGTGCCGCTTGGCACATACACCCGTCAAGAACACACTGTATATAACACCACCAAGACCCTGAATCCCACGGGCAACACGGACTAAAAGAGAAATACAATTGTGGCTCTATGTGTAAAGAGTATCTAAACAACGAAAGGAAGGAAAAATGCCAACTAGTACTACTAGAATAGAAGGAAAGCCTCCGGATCCGCGGACGTAGCAGATCATACCTCGAGGTCTCCCAGAAAAGCTGCGAAAATCACCTAACTCGAGCTTGCTCTGATGTACCTGGATCTGCACAACAAAAGTGTGCAGAAGAGTAGCATGCGTACACCACGGCGGTACTCAGTAAGTGCCAAGCCTAACCTCGATGGAGTAGTGACGAGGAAGGTCAGGGCCCTACTGAGAAACAATAATATAATGATGATAACAAAAATAAACAGTTTAAATGATAATAATTTCCGAATTAACAACAATAAGATGATTACTGCAAATGTCTACAATTAAGCTAACAACAAATAGCAAACTCAATAAAACAAATCCAGGACCTGTGGGAATTGAACCCACAGTCCCATTCTCAGTACCTCTGGGTCTCCGGGAATCGAACCCGCAGCCCATGTCTCAATAATATCTCAATAACTCGGGATCTCCGGGAATCGAACCCGCAGTCCCTACCAATAACTCAGGATCTCGGGAATCGAACCCGTAGTCCCTACCAATAACTCAGGATCTCGGGAATCAAACCCGTAGTCCCTACCAATAAATCTCAGGATCTCCGGGAATCGAACCCGCAGTCCACATTTCAATAAATCTCAGGATCTCCGGGAATCGAACCCCGCAGTCCCTACCAATAACTCAGGATCTCGGGAATCAAACCCGTAGTCCCTACCAATAAATCTCAGGATCTCCGGGAATCGAACCCGCAGTCCACAAACGCAGCAAGTAAATGAGTACACAGAAAGAATTATAATATGCTTCACTATAACTTCGTCGATAAACAGCGCCGGCGATTACCAAGAAAACTCAAGTAAGACAATTAGGCAACTAGACAGTTAAATACTACCTAATCATGTTTTTCTAACTGCTACCGGGTAGAAATATCGAATTTAACAGCTAACAATAGGAATATCACTCATTGAACATTTTAAGTAAAGTACGTGTTCAACAACCAGCGCATGTACACGCCCGTCACCTCGCGTACAAGGCATTTAAAGTATCACATAATATCCTAGGGGTGAAAGTCCCCCACACGAAGTTAGACAAGCCACTTACCTCGACTCCGGTACAAAACCGCTATGAAACAACTCTCTTGCCGCGAATGTCGGCCTCCACAAGTGTAGAATCTGATAAAAATCAATAGAATCACATCAAAATAGGCCAATTGGGCATTACCCAATCAAAATAACTCAAAATACATCAAAACCCACAAGTTGCCAAAACCCGACTTTCGGTACACTTATCGAAAAATCACGAAAAATATATATTCGGGTTCCTTATCTCAATACGAGTCTAGGCATATAAAATTTACCAAAATTGGACTCCATTTGCCCACTCAAATCAGTGTTTTTCTTCAATTTAGGCCTAGGGCTCAAACCCACCTTCAATCTTCCATTTACAGAAATTTAACCAAGGATTTCATGTTAAAATGATGTAATTAAGCCACAAAACTTACCTCCGACGAATCCCCGATGAATTCCTAGCAATTCCCGTGAGTTTCTCTCTCTAGAACTCAAAAATAGCATTTTGGGGTATGAAACCCGCGACTGGTTCTGTTCTGTAATTAAACTCACTGCCAGCCTATTTTCTTCATCACGTTCACGACGCCTCCCACGCGAACGCGATGCCTTGCTCCAGTCCTTCATCGCGAACGCGACGTGAAGTCACGCGTCCGCGAAGGTCATCTTCCCAGTCTCCGGACTTTTACTCTACGCGAACGCGTCCCAGTCCACGCGAACGCGATGCCCTGCCTTTTCCTCTTACGCGATCGCGACATTACTCCATGCGAACGCGATGCGTTCCAGCTCCCTCATACGCGAACGCGTCCCTGGCATCGCGAACGCGATGGTCATCAAACCCAGGCCTTCGCGAACGCGGCCCAGTCATCGCGAACGCGATGACCAATGCCCTACTGCACTGCTGCTGCATTTTCTGCAGATTCTTCAAAGTTCCAAATGCCCGTTTGATGGTCCGAATTCATCCCGAGGCCCCCGGGACCCCAACGAAAACCACCAACATACGCCAAAACACGATACAAACTCATTCAAATCATAAAAACACGTCTAATAACATCAAAAACCCATAATTCATATCGAATTCAAGCCTAAATTTCTTAAAACTTTCCGAATTGCACATACGATCTGAAACCCGACCAAACGACGTCCAAAATACCTGAAAATTTGCGGACATATATAAAATCATATAACGAAGCTACAGAAATTGTTGGAATTCCATTCCGACCCCGGATCAAAATCTCATCTATCGTTCGGATTCGCCAAAATTTCAACCTTCGGCATTTCAAGCTTAATTGAGCTACGGACCTCCAAAATATATTCCGAACGCGCTCCCAACCCCGAAATCACCTAACGGAGCTAATGGAACCATCGGATTTCCGTTCCGAGATTGTCTTAACACTGTTCCGGCTACGGACCATTTTCTAGCTTTAAAGCTCTCATTTAGGGACTAAGTGTCCCAAAATGCTCCAAATTTCAGAACTGACTCTCCCGGCAAACCACAATAGCAGAAATGAACTTAGGGGAACAGTTAAATTGGGGATTCGGGCGTAATTTTCTAAAACGACCGGTCGGGTCGTTACAAGAAGAAATTATAATCTTTACCATTGTGATAATGAGAATAATAAGGATTCTCAAAATAATCATTCACTCTGTGAAGGTAATATTTGTCATCGATTTGACGTGAGATTTTATATAGCACATATAGATGATTATGGTCCATTCATGATGCGAATGTGACAACATCTGATTTATGAAGACATATTCATTCTTGAAATAATATGAACATGCTATTGGTATTGAATATACCACACTCACCTCTAGAAGGAGGTTTGAAATGATATAAGAAAATAATATCATTATTATGGCATGAATGGCCATTGGTCACGTACCTATTGTACGATAAAATATTTTGGCAATGTGATTATTAAAGGACAACAATAATGCAAAAAACATATCTTGCATATAATTTTGGCCATGACCATAATGGTATAAGTTTATCTTTGAAAGAGATATTCACCATATAGGTGTTGATAATTATGTGGTACTATCAATTAATTGAGAGCTCTGGAAGAGCCAATTACCACTATTTTGGAGAAACATAATTAATTACCAATAAGGTATTGTATTGTAGTACGTCTCAAAGAAACTTATTCAGTTTTCAAAGTATACGCGATAGCGGTTGATTATATTGAGACTATAAATAAAGGAAAGATTTACTATCTTCTATTACTACAACTTGTAGCGGGGTAATATGTATGTGAAAAGCTACCCACTTTATTCTCCAATTTGTACTACATAAACAAAGAATACAACAATAAAATGGATATTGATATAAAAACTCATATCATAATAAACTTGGAGTTTATTCATAATTGGACACATCATGGTGTAAATATGAAGGTTCAATATTGATAATTTATCCAGTTGGCATAATTGGTTTTGCCATATCAATTTAAGTATGATGTGCAAAAATAATAGAGAATTCACATGGGTAAATATTAAAGAACTAGAAAGTTCTTTACGAATTCTCTTACATTGCTTGTTCTCATTAATTAATTGACCAACTAAAATTGGGATTGAATCCCATGAATGCTAGAAATATCAAAGGTTAATATGGACTCCTTCACCTGCCATGTATACCACATAAGATGCATCTATGAGATGGTTACATGTGCGATTATTGTTAACCCACAACATAGTGTTTGCGAGGTAACTTGCTCAATAATTTAATTTAGAACATATTCCAGATTTTCTATTCAAGAAGTTCATCTTGATAAGTTGGTTTACATCACAGCTAGTTTAGCAAAATAATTTATTGAGTGCCTCCACTTAATATCTAAACTATTGCTTATGAGAACAAAGTTTATATATATATATCAGTTTGATATACGTTATATACGAAAGTATATTATTTTCTCACCTCACAAGTGGTTCAGGGTCAGGAACCAAATAATTCCATCATATTATTATTGATGTGCGGCGTATATTTTGATTAACACCATAAAGCACAAAGATGAGTTCTCAAAGTTGAGGAAACAAGTTAGTTTTTCTAACATAAGGGAGAGAAAAGATACAACAGTCGAGAAAAGTTACATGAAATGAATTATCATTTATACATCTAGATCCTCCAATAAAATAATATGAACTTGAAGTTCATAAAAGGATAATTCATGTGCAATTTATTGCAAAGCATGCTTGACGCATTTGCTGACCCAAAGAAAGTAACTATATTCTCACTGCAAATGCTCATATTATAATAAGTCCTAAAAGAACAAAGTCTATGGTATGCTTAAAGTGTATAGACAATTCGGTTTCAAATAAACTTCTTAATAAAGAAGATGAGCAAATGATCATAATAAAGGAGGCAAGTGATCTAGAAGATCACATGACATAACACTTCATAATATCTCATGAGAGATTCGGGTACCTGAATATATGAATGAAGAGATTTATATGTTATGTCATTATGAAAATACATTGAAACTGATATAAAATCTTTGTCGACGTCAACCTTCAAGAAGCTAGTGCACAAGATTGGGATGCGAAGGCTTAAGGATGTGAATTGATGCTCTCATCAGGGGGAGTTAATGCGCGTTGCACTCTTTTTCCCTTACAAGGTTTTGTTCCACTGGGTTTTCCTTGCGAGGTTTTTAACGAGGCAACCAAAAGGCATATTATTAGATATGTGTACTCTTTTTCTTTTTCTAGATTTTTTTTCCCATTGGGGTTTATTTTAGTTAAGGTTTTAATGAGGCACATTACTTATTGATTAGATATTCAAGGGGGAGTGTTAATAATAGAATTCTATTTGGAGTGAATGTCTATCTTGTGGAGAGTTTACTTTGTGACTAAGTCATTTTTCTCCTATAAATAGAGGGGTCTTACCCCATTGTAAATCATCCCAAAATTCAATAAGAATTCTCTCTCTCTTTTTTCTGCAATATTTTTCTTCTTCTTTTATTATTTCATAACAAACCATATTATATACTTCCTCTGTTCCAGTTTATGTGAACATATTTCTTTTTGGGTCTATTTCAAAAGAATGACCCCTTTCAAAATTCGGTAACAATTAAGGTTAAACTTTCGATTCTACTTTTAATGAGAAACTTTTATAATCACACAAATACTATGGGGCCCATTTTGAGTTTTTTAAGACCACAAATTTCAAAAGTCTTCGTTATTTCTTAAACTCTCTACTCAATCAAATATATTCACATAAATTGAAACGAATAGAGTAATATTAATCAACGAAGTTCAATAAGACTTTGACCTTCTTAGATATGGTCTATCTGCTTTTTGAGACTGCGGCAACCAGTTAGAATTTAAATATCTACTCTGTCACGTTTAAAATGACAAATCCATCATCTTTCACACAATTTGGAAACTCTTTACCACCAACATGAAATCATTGTAATACCTGTCTGGGCCAAGCTGTAAAAATTATTTTATTTTAAAAGTAGTTTTTTTAAAAGTATTTTTGGTGAGAAGTAATTTGTATTTGGCTAATTAATTTAAAAAACGGAAAAGGGTCAAATATATCCTTATACTATTAAAAAATGTTTAATATTACCATCCGTTATACTATTAGTCCAAATATATCCCTAACGTCATACTATGAGTCCAAATATATCTCCGACATCATAAAAATGGTACAAACCTACCCTTCCTCCATTAACTGCCTCCCCTATGAACACATTTTATTGCTAAATCACCATTTCTCCCTGTTTGAGCTGCCAAGTTCAATTACTTTGAAGTTCTATCATTATTTAAAAGTATTCACTGCCTCTACTTCCTTTTGTTGCTTCTCCGGCCGATCCTGGAGTTGTACGTACCTTCACTTGACCTTAAAATTTTGCGTTTTATTGTGCATTTCCTTGTGTTGTATGAATTTGTAAGACATATTTAGGGAAAATTTAGTAGCACTTTTATTTTAACATAAAACGTAAAGAGAAAAAAAATGGTAGCCTTCCAGAAATGTGGTTGAAGAGAAAGAAACAAAAAAAAAAAATTAACTCTCGTGTCTAGGTTGTTTTTCTTTCTCACCATGGTCAATATTGAAACCTTAAACTAGTTTGCTCGTATCTTTGCTTAGTTATAAAACAAAATGTATTTTCGTTCGTATAAGCATGATTTGAATAGTAAAATTAGAATTTTCTCGGTTCACATTGTTTCATATTATCTTTAGTTGTTAGCATTTCTTTTGATATAATTTGTTTGTATATCTGTGATCTGCGATTTTTCTTCAATTGAACTGAAAAGAAAGGTTATGAGGAAGGGATGAAAATGAGAGTATAATGGTGAGGTGGCAATGGAATGTTGTCATAGGGAGGCAGTTAACGGAGGAAGTGTAAGTTTGTACCACTTTTATGATGTCAGGGATATATTTGTACCAATAATATGACGTTAGAGATATATTTGGACTGATAGTATAACGGAGGATAATATTAAACCCTTTTCAATAGTATAGGGACATATTTGACCTTTTTCCTTTTAAAAAACACTTCTGAACAATAATTAATGTTTAACCAAACTTTTAAAAACTGATTCTAACTGTATTTTTCACAATAATGCTTTTCAAAAAAGTATTTTTGGAGAGAAACTACGTCTTTTTTCCGTTTTTCCAAAACTGCTTCTGCTTCTCCTTCTCCTCAAAATACTTTTTGTTCTTCCAAAAGCTTGGCAAAACACTTCAACTTTGAACAAAACACTTTGAAAAAGAAAAGTGATTCTAAAATTAGAGAAACTTGGCCAAACAGGTTATAAGCATTTTAACCCTAACGACTTAATATTTACTTACATATGATTAGGGGTGTACATGGACCGGGTTGGTTCGATTTTTATCAAAACCAAACCAAATCACTTATATCGGTTTGGATTGGTCCGGTTTAGTCGGGTTTTTGGCTTTTTTTGGTTACATGAATATTATTTCAATCATACTTTATTGAAATTATAGACAAAACTTTGATAAGTGAATATATGTTTAGGAAATATGGACAAAATTGACAAACATATGATCTATTAAAATATTCTAACGGGAGAATTTTTTTTAGTAATACATGATAGTTATTTTCTTAGTCGTCTAATAATAATTTTTCGTTCATTTACACTTTTAAGGTTAATACATGAGAGGATTCCAAATATTTTTACATTTTCTAAAGAAAAATCATTATAAAGTATGAAAAATGTAAATAAAATTTATATATTTATATGTCGTTTTGGTTCGAAATTTTTTTTACTTAATACCAAACCACGTCAAACCAAACCTAGTCGTATTTTTCAATCGGTTTGGTTTTTATTTTTATTTTTCTGTTTGGTGCGGTTTTTCGGTTCGATTTCCCTATATGTGACTAATCTAAACTTAAATTAGAGGAATAAAGACTATATATAAATATATATACCAACAAAATGTAGCTACGTTAAAATGTGTGACAATAGTTCCATAAATCTGGTTAGATATTGAATAAATTCTGGAAATTTATTTCGCTAACGTTGGAATCTCAAATGAATTCTTTCGTTCTTTGTTCTATTCCGCATGCTTTATTGCCCAATAATGTTGAAGAGCTTTCGAACAAAAAAAAAAGGGGGGGGGGGGGGAAGATTGACAACCAACACAAGATTTTTGTTCTTTGTTTTTCTTCATTCTTTCCTTTTCTTTTTAAATTAATTCCATGTTACGATATTTGATGTATCTAAATTCAGTGCTCCGCTCAATTTGCGTCATACATATATACTGTAGCTGCAACTAGTACTTACTTCTTCCCTTTTGTTATGAAATAATAAAAGAACAAGAGCAATATTGTAGAGAAAGAGAGAGAGAAAATTCTTATTGGATTTTGGGATGATTTACAATGGGGTAAGACCCCTCTATTTATAGGAGAAATATGACTTAGTCACAAAGTAAAACTCTCCACAAGATAGACATTCACTCCAAATAGAATTCTAGACATTCACTCCAAATAGAATTCTATTCTTAACACTCCCCCTTGAATGTCTACTCAATAAGTAATGTGCCTCATTAAAACCTTAACTAAAATAAAACCCAATGGGAAAAAAAATTTAGAAAAGGAAAAAGAGTACACATATCTAATAATACGCCTTTTGGTTGCCTCGTTAAAAACCTCGCAAGGAAAACCCAGTGGGACAAAACCTTGTAAGGGAAAAAGAGTGCAACGCGCATTAACTCCCCCTCATGAGAGCATCAATTCACATCCTTAAGCCTTCGCATCCCGATCTTGTACACTAGCTTCTTGAAGGTTGACGTCGGTAGAGATTTTGTGAACAAATCAGCCATATTATCACTTGAACGAATCTGTTGCACATTAATATCACCATTCTTTTGAAGATCATGTGTGAAAAATAACTTTGGTGAAATGTGCTTTGTCCTATCTCCTTTTATGAATCCTCCCTTCAGTTGAGCTATGCATGCTGCATTGTCTTCATACAAAATAGTGGGTAACTTATCACATTTCACACCACATTTATCTCGAATAAGATGTATTATAGATCTCAACCACACACACTCTCGACTTGCTTCATGAATAGCAATTATCTCAGCATGACTAGATGAAATAGCCACAATTGATTGCTTAGTCGATCGCCAAGATATGCACTACAAGAAATATTGCTTTTAGTGGAGACTAAAGTCGCTACTAAAGACTATATAGTCGCCACTAATTTCCTTTAGAGGCGACCTTGGGATCGCTCCACCTAAAGCCATTACTAAATGTTATCTGTAGCGACATAATGAAGTCGCCACTAAATAAAAGATATTGCGGCGACTATACTCGCCCCTAAAAGTATACCATATCGCTACCAAAATGGCTTCTCAATCTGTTTTCTGGGAAGGTCGCCACTAAAGAAAGGCTTTAGTAGCGAGTGCACTCGCCACAAATAGTATGTAATGCAGCGATTCCAATCGCCACTAGTAGCCAAGGACTTTTAGTGGCGCTTCTCATCGCCACAAATACTAATTATGTCTAGCAACAAGGTATAGTCGCCACTAAAGCCATTTTTCAATAGCTAACCAATGCTATAGATTTATTTAGGTATATTTATATCAATTGCCTACAAATACTAAAAGCATCAAATTCAACAGACACCAAAAATATTTCTCAACACAAACTATTAATACTCTCATTACTATATAATCAATTAGCTAATATTTTCTTGTTTATTGCCATTGTATGAATTTACACATGACAAAGGAAAAATAATATATTAAATGTCTTCACACTTGAACTACTCCTTGGTCGACGCCTTTTTACCAAAAGAAAAAACTGAACATTAAATATCTTCAAACTCCTTGATCATCGCCATTTGTGATTGTTCAAGAACTTTGTCCCTGTTTACAAGAGGAAAAAATAATAGATCAAAGTCCAACAAAGAACAAAAATTCCAACAAGTAAACTATTTAGTTACATGGAAGCTGTAGTTATAAGTTAAAAGACACTTTTGCATTTCCACATAAATAATATCGTAAATAGTTTTGCATTCTCAAAGTGGCAGTACATTTTTGTCATCCACCACCATTTTTTCTGAAAGTGAAGGGTGCTCACCACTAGAGCAACCCACTCTTGTCAACATAGTGTAGTGGAAAAATAGCATTTAGACATCCAACACCATTTTTTCTACTGTTACTAACTGTGTACATAAGAACTTGAACCCTTACTAGTTTATCTTGAGTTGACATGTTCCATGTGCCATAGGCTGAGTTCTAGAAATAAATGCTATTGTCGTCCCACAAAATTGAAATTGATCAAACATAAATGAGTGTATCAATAAAACCAAACCAACCCACCCATCACTACCAAAAAAAGAAACTGCGTCCATGAAATATAAGTGCAATGAAATAAGAGAATGTTGATGTTAAGAATTAGCAGCAACCAAGCCTCTATGTCTTGTCATCAGAATACCTTTAGGACTAGTTTCACCTTTAATTTTCTAGTGCATTTACTCATCACTTGGCTTGACACTTCCATGTCAAATGGGTATGATATGTATGCTAATAATTCATACCGATGGTTAAATATCCCTTACGATCTATTTTGAGGGAGACATTTTGGCTGTAAGAGGAGATCTCATACCAATAGATTTCAAATTTTTAAATACTACAAAAATTGATGTAGTAGAGGGGTCTCCTAGTCATGGGAGTTGCCTGAGCCGAGAAATGTAAGTTCAGCGAAATAATAAGTAGAAAATCAGAACTCGTGTCTCTGGGTTGAAATGTACACCAGATTACCAATGTTAAGGATAACGCACTTCTATAAATCTCTGAAGAAACAACCATAGAATAGTGGTAACTCACAAGTATAGACTAGTAGAATTATTGCACGCGCATAGATAGAAGACAATATGAAATTTCCGTGGAATCATCGATAAACAAACTTTTTTAACCACTAGCCTTAAATATCAATAGATGTATAAAAGAACTCCTTGTAACAACAAGAGTAATCCAATCAGTTTTATTCATTAAAAACAAACAAAAACTACTTCCCAGTCAAGTTTTTATACTAACTAAAACTACTTCTCTTTCGACAAACCATAAAATCAGAACCAAAAGAGATTGCCTCCTTCACATATTCATTTGGCAGTCACTTCATAAATCGTAATCTGATTTTAGTGGTCAATAAAGTGAGACGAGAACCATAAGGTCTCAAATTCAAATCTTAGCGTAAACAAAAAAAAAGGTAATTTTTTTATATGCCGAAGCCTTGGTGAAAAGAATTACCCGATACATATGTTGATGGGAGATAATAAGTACCCAATAAAATTCAAGGTGCGTACTATTGATGGGAGATATAAAATTCAAGGTGCGTACTAGTTGGCCTGAATACACCATCATCAAAATAATACAACAACAACACCCAATATAATCCCACTTAGTGGGGTCTTGGGAGGGTAGTGTGTATGCAGACCTTACCCCTACCCTGAGGTAGAGAGGCTGTTTCCAAATAGACCCCAGGCATTCTTCCCTCCAAGAACTTCCCACCTTGCTCTTGGGGAGACTCAAACTCATAACCGCTCGGTTAGAAGTGGGGGTTGCTTACCATCAGGGCAACCCCTCTTGTCTACCATCATCAAAATAATAAATAATAAAAATAAATCAAAAATCTTATTCAAGCGCAACCACAACTCTAGCAAAGATTTATCACACATATAGTATTGCCATCAAGATTGATACAGCAGCAAAATCTACAGTAAATCAACCCCCAAATAAGATAATTAATTGAAGATTCTAGGAAGCTAAAATACAAAAAATTCAAGAATCCAAGAAAATCACTCCATCTCAATTCTTTTGGAGTGGTGTAAACAATTAATTAGTACAATAGAATAAACCCCACATTAGAATTAGAAGCTAACTATGAAAAACCAAGTTAATTTTAAGAGAGAAGAAGGGCACACGTTACCTATTGGAAGCAGCAGTCATAGTAGCTCGAGCAAAATGCTGGCGGTTGCAGAAGGTTATATTATAAATAAGTGCATAACAATTGTATACAATTTTATCACTTTTAAATTATTTCAAGGGAGAAACACAGGATATGAGCTGAGGATTGAGTAACAGACAATTCATCTAGTCATTTTTAGATGTATTTATATAGTGGCAATAATTATTATAGTAAGCGGCGTAAAGTCTTATGAATTTTGTGTTGATTGACATGGAGGATGTTACCAAGATTTCTTTATATACACAATGTCATTGGGATCCAAACAGTTGTACTACCATTCCAATAAAGAAGCTGCATATAAGAGATGCCTCAAAATTAAAAATAAGCTACAGATAAGAGATTCCTTAAAATCAGAGAGAGAAACTACATATAATTCTAGTAGCATATCATCTCATGTTAACATAACGGATATTTCAAACAAATAGACGAGACAATTCATGAAGCAAAATGATAGTACAAATAAACATATATCAAACCAATAGCTTATTCTCAAGAAAACAAAAATTAAAGAAGGAGAAGATGAAAAGAAAATAAGAAGGAAAAATCGTCAAGAAGAGTACAAAATATTAACAGTACCTGTTGCATTTTGGCTATGATAGTAGCCAATTGTTCTTGGATCCTATTATCTACTTCTGCATTCACGAGTTCATGCTCATCCTCCAACTTCTTTTGCAACTCTTTTTCCAACTTCCTTTGCAACTATGTTTATATTCCTTTGCAACTCCTCAACCATTTGTTCACATTCTTCCTGCAATATGATTCTATTTTCATAAAACATTTTTGAGTCTGTCAGGTATTCTAAACTAGAATTCACGATGATTTACTAAGTCCAACTTTCATAAAATAATATTTTCTACCACAAAGTATAACTTTTAATTTATAGCCACACGCAAAAACTAGGTAATAAAGGATGATGTAATTCCTACTAAGAAATATCATACATGCTAACAGTTCTTGTCTCGTCTAGGACCAGCTTTGTTTGCTTCTGAAGATGATCAGAAAAAGCCAACATGCTTGAAAGATGAGAATTCCATTGCAACAACCTCACATGGCTAACCATACCTTAACCATAACTAATTAGCGAAATCTCTATATATAATTTGTCATATAAGCTATGATTATGTTATACAAAAATGAACTTCTTTACAATAAATAATACATTTGAAACCAATAAAAGATAAAAATATACAGACCACCACAATCAAATGGCACACTCAAACTATATTTGGAAAATGCTATCAAATAAAAAGTAGGAAAAGTCCTTGCTACTTCTAACACTGGAAAAAGTCCACTTTAAAAGCATGGAGCAGGTTCCTTCTTTTTGTTTAACCTTTTTGTACATAAACAAATGCTAAATTGTCTATTTTTATTTTTTATCTAATATTGGAGCAGTTAAATATAGAACACACAGAGATTTATCTCCATAACACGCTATAAGAGAATCAATATCTAACAGCATCGCGAGTAGTGTGACATAAGTAATATCCAATAGTATCTAATTCCATGTACATCATACTTTAATGCAAATCCTAGCTCCAAAATAAGGCAACCACATACTTGGAAAACAACGTAAAGACGGTTTCATCATTAGGGATGTTGAATTTTCAGAAGAAAAAAAATGCAAGGCTTTGAAAGTTGTTTGAAAAGAGTTGATTTCACAAAGAACATAAATTATTTAAGCTGAGTACAAGGCCTGACTCACATGCTCTCCTTCTTGAATTATTTATAATTAAGTATGACCTTTTTTTCTAAATATATAAGGAAAGACAGAGTAGAATGTTTGGGTGAAGTGAACAACATGCATAAGTGTATAAAGTAGAGATTAAATAAAGAAAAAATGTTCATGTTCTACAAATGAAATACATCGAAAAATTTCTTAAAACTCAATATTTCAAAAGGAACATAATCCATCTTCAAAACTAAAAACCCAAGTAAATTCAACCTAAAAGAAGCATTTTTTGTAAAATTACTGAACTCAAGATACCCAATATAATATCGAGCATGCAATCACAATAACAACACCAAGAGGTCTACAATTTCCAAAAAAAAAAAACTTCCAGCTTACCTAGAGAAAGAGATAACTGAGATAGGACCGTCAAGATCGAGAATTGAAAAAATATAGGAATAAAAATTCAAAACTTCGGACGGTTTGGAACAACTTACCCTTGTAATGATTTTCAAACTTTATACTTTCCTCCTTCCTTCTTTAGATTTAGACCACTGTCCGTTCCTCTAGATTTGCAAATAGGTCGGAAAATTTGAGGTAAAATTAGAGAATACATTTACCACAAAAAAAAGGATTTGAGATTTGAACACATACCTGATGGAGTCTCAATTTGTAATTAGGGATTTGGAATCTCTACCATATGATTCATATTTTATGATTTGAGTAGATAGATTTGAGACATTTGAGGTTTTTGACGGTAGAGAACATTGAGAATTTTACAGACAAGGAAAAGAGCAAACAAGTGGTACTGCAAAAAGAAATCGAGTAAAGAGACATTTGATATGTTTGAGGTTTTTGATTAAGAAATTTATTTTTTATTTACTCTTTTTAACTTAATTATTGTATTAGTGGCGACTAAGTCACTCCTAAATGTTCTTCTGCGGCGACGATTAATTGGTCGCTGCCAGATCTTTGGAGCCAAAATTTTGGTCTTACCGGGAAAGAAAAATTCAGTAATTAGTAGCGCATATTAGAGGCGCCTTAAATAAGTCGCTGTTAAAAGTTCATTTTCAGCAGCAACTTATAAAGTCGCTCCTAAAAGTATGACATTTGTTGCAACATATCTAGTGGCCACTAAATGTTGCTGCAAAAAGTCCTATTTCTTGAAGATATGGCAGTGCCTCCACAGGTAAACACATAACCTGTTTGAGATCGAGCCTTGTGTGGGTCGGATAAATACCCAGCATCAGCATAACCAACAAGATCGGGACTGCAATTGTTGCCATAAAATAAGCCCGTATCGGTAGTCCCTTTTAGATACCGCAATATGTGTTTGATCCCATTCCAATGTCTCCTTGTGGGAGCAGAGCTATATCTTGCTAAGACATTAATTGGAAAAGTTATGTCGGGCCTTGTAGTATTGGCAAGATACATTAGTGCACCAATTGCACTAAGATATGGTACTTCAGGACCAAGTAGCTCTTCATTCTCTTCTTGAGGTCGGAATGGATCTTTGTTCACATCGAGTGATCGAACAACCATCGGAGTACTTAATGGATGTGCTCCATCCATGTAAAACTGTTTTAAGTACCTTTTCTATGTAGGTAGATTGATGAACAAAAATTCCGTTTGCCAAATGTTCAATTTGCAAACCAAGACATAATTTTGTCTTTCCGAGATCTTTCATCTCGAACTCCTTCTTTAAATAATCAATTGCCTTTTGGAGTTCTATAGGAGTTCCAATAAGGTTTATGTCATCAACATATACGGCAAGTACAACAAATTCCGATGTTGTTTTCTTTATGAAAACACATGGGCAAATGGCATCATTTATATAGCCTTCCTTTAATAAATACTCACTAAGACGATTATACCACATTCGTCCTGATTGCTTTAGACCATACAAAGATCTTTGCAATTTGATTGAAAACATTTCCCGGGATTTTGAATTATTAGGCATTTTGAAGCCCTCGAGAATTTTCATGTATATCTCATTATCAAGTGAGCCGTAAAGGTAGGCGGTAACCACATCCATTAAATGCATGTCAAGTTTTTCATGGACAACAAAACTAATGAGATAACGGAATGTTATAGCATCCATAACGGGTGAATATGTCTCTTCATAATCAACACCAGGCCTTTGTGAAAATCCTTGTGCAACAAGGCGTGCCTTATATCTTTGCACCTCATTTTTCTCATTTCTCTTGCGTACAAAGACCCATTTATAGCCAACGGGCTTAACACCATTAGGTGTTTGGACTATAGGCCCAAAAACTTCACGTTTTGCAAGTGAATTCAACTCTGATTGGATTGCTTCTTGCCATTTTGGCTAATCAAGTCTTTGTCGACATTCTCCAACAGATTGAGGTTCAAGATCCTCATTTTCTTGCATAATGCTGGATGCAACATTATATGCAAAGACATAATCCACCACTATATCCAATCGATTCAAATTTGTCTCAATATCGATTGGATTTATTGATAGTTCCTTATTTTCTTGAGTCTCGGGCTCAGTGGATTCCTCGTGAATCTCAGAATTTATTAAGTCGTGGATTTCTTCATGAGATTCTTTCATAGTGTCATTTTGATCATTTATTTTCCTTTTTCTAGGATTTCGATCTTTGGAACCTAATGGTCCGCCACGTTTCATGCGTGCTTTTGACTCATTAGCTATGACACTAGAAGATTGTCCAATAGGGACATCAATACGGATTGGAACGTTCTCCGCAGGGATATGTGATTTTGTTATCCTTTTCATATCCGTAAATGCATCGGGCATTTGATTTGCTATTCTCTGCAAATGAATAATCTTTTGTACCTCTTTTTCACAAATAAAGGCACGTGGATCAAGATGAGATAATGATGGATTTTTCCACAAAATTTCCCGTTTGGTTTCACCAACTTCTCCCCTAATTTTGGGAAAAGTGTCTCATCGAATCGACAGTCTGCAAATCGTGCAGTAAATAAATCTCCCGTTAATGGCTCGAGGTAGCGAATAATGGAGGACGATTCAAACCCAACATATATTCCTAACCTTCTTTGCGGACCCATTTTGGTGCGATATGGCGGTGCTACAGGCACATATACTGCGCATCCAAAAATTCTTAAATGGGATATATTAGGTTCATGACCCAAAACTAATTGCAACGGGGAATATTTATGATAATTTTTCGGTCTGAGACGAACTAGCATTGCTGCATGCAAAATGGCGTGACCCCAAACAGAAGTGGGCAGCCTCATTTTCATGAGTAACGGTCTTGCTATCAATTGCAGACGTTTAATTAAAGACTCTGCAAGACCATTTTGAGTGTGAACATGAGCTACAGGATGTTCCACTTTTATCCCAATTGATAAGCAATAATCATTAAATGCTTGGGATGAAAACTCAGCAGCATTATCAAGTCTAATAGACTTAATTGGATTATCAGGAAATTGTGCCCGTAATCGAATTATTTGTGCCATTAATTTTGCAAACGCGAGGTTGCGAGATGACAATAGGCACACATGAGACCATCTAGAGGATGCGTCTATCAAGACCATAAAATATCGGAACGACCCACTAGGTGGGTGAATAGGTCCACAAATGTCCCCTTGTATACGTTCCAAAAACGCAGGGGACTCAATTCCAACCTTTGTTGGTGATGGTCTAATAATTAACTTGCCTTGATAACAAGAAGTGCAAGAAAATTCATCATTTAAAAGAATTTTTAAATTCTTTAATGGATGCCCATTTGAGTTTTCTATGATTCGTCTCATCATAATTGATCCAGGGTGTCCCAATCGATCATGCCAAAGTACAAAAGTATTGGAATCAGTAACCTTTTGGTTTACAATAGAATGTGCCTCAATTGCACTAATTCTTGTCCAATACGGGCCACAAGACAAAGATGGGAACTTCTCAATAGCCCTTTTCTGGCCAGAGGCATTTTTGGTAATGATGAGATATTCAAGATTATTCTCATCTATTGTCTCAATATGATATCCATTTATGCGGATATCTTTAAAACTCAACAAGTTCCTCTTGGACTTGGAGGAGAACATTGCATTCTCTATGATAAGTATTGTTCCCTTAGGCGGAGTTATAGTAGCTCTTCCAGAGCCTTCAATTAATTTACTACTACCAGAAATTGTAGTAACATCTGCCTTACACATACTTAAATGCGAGAAATATTTCTTCTCTTTGAGTATTGTATGTGTTGTACATGAATCAACTAAACAAATATTTTCACAATTGAAATTTGATCCAAGTTTGCTTTGTGAGATATCCATATTTGCTTCCCACGGTTTGACATACAAAAGAAATATGTGAATAAGCATCAGTATTTGTAAAGCAAAAGGAAAAGAAACGAAGTGAAACCAATAGTAGAGATACAACCAAAACGAATTTTGTTTGACATGGGAAATAATTATTGCCGCAAAATAATCCCTAAAAACTTTCTTTATATTATTGTAACATTTGACAAATGTATGTGCATTAATACCTGGGTCTTCATTTGTTCAATGTTTGTAACCGAACATATCAATTTAGTTTCATTACATATGTAATGTTGTATTATGTCAATATTCAATGCAAACATGAGCAAAGCAAGTAATCTGGCATGTAAGTTTTATAACAACGGACAAACAACAACCATATATATAAGGCTATGCTTATACTTATGTTAGTAAGTATAGTCGTATATTGAATTATGTATGCACATAAAATTATCTCAAACAAGCAGAAATCTCGACTTTAAGTTTAATGCTTATACATAGTATTAAACGCTTCTACGTTGTGAGCGGTAATAATTAAAAAGAGGAGAAAAATTACCTTAATCTTCTCAAAAACTTCTTGAGACGGTAGAGTCTCGTGCTGATAACGTGTTATGAAATAATAAAAGAACAAGAGCAATATTGTAGAGAAAGAGAGAGAGGAAATTCTTATTGGATTTTGGGATGATTTACAATGGGGTAAGACCCCTCTATTTATAGGAGAAATATGACTTAGTCACAAAGTAAAACTCTCCACAAGATAGACATTCACTCCAAATAGAATTCTAGACATTCACTCCAAATAGAATTCTATTCTTAACACCTTTTAATTATTCCATTCATTTAATTTGTTTGAACCTATTTGACTGGAAGCGGAGTTCAAGGAAGATTTTTTTTTTTGAAATTTGTGATCTAAAGTAATTTATTGATATTTGTGTGGCTATAAATTATCTCCCGTCACTTAGACTATTTGTCTTCGTGAGGCCAAGAGATTACAAGCTTTGAAATAAATTCTTGCAAAAATATGAAACTACATAAAATAAGCATCCGATCCTTTCTCGAACCCCTTTCGTAGGCTATAGCGAAACTTAATGTACCAGGCTGTCTTTTTTAATTGAAAGAACAAATCTGGACCGTTGATCAAAATTGATCAACGGTCAGGATTTAATCAGATTGGGTCCGGAAGATTTAGAAATTGGGATTGGGTCTTTGGAATAGTGTAATTGAAATTGAAATTGGATTCAATTGTGGGTTGATCTAAGGCTACAATTGAAATAAATGGGGCTAGTATTTAAATAGCCATTTTTTCTTATTTATTTTATAAAAATAGTAAATAATTTCTGAAAATGAGTTAAAGGTACCAAAATGATTACTAATATATAATTAAAAAACCAAAATTAGTGGAGTCAATTTTAAAATTATAAACGCAATTAAATCTTAAATTACGCTAATATTACAGTTATATGCAATTTAGTTTTAAAAATATTAAACGAATTTATAAAAATATGCAAAAAATTATGTTAGATACATTTTAGTATAGGTATGATAATCCAATAAATAAATCACTAAAATGATATTTTTTGGGAGTAATTATTGAGTTTTTCCTGATCAAGTAGGGCAATAAATTGATTTAAAAATCTTTGAAAAACTAAAAAAAAATAATGAAACCTTGGGATATACTTATATATGCATATATATGTTATTTTGAAGGTATTTTATATATTTAAAAATACAAGAAAAAAAATCGGTATCAACATATATTAGCATGTGTTAGTTTATCTTCCGCATTCTGTATGTTATAATATCACACTTTCATTAAGCATTTACTCGGTCGCATGTAGTGAGGCACCAAGTATTGTATTACATCCAGGCCTTGATTTGGGGCGTGACAATATGTACCATCTTACACAAGAATAAAGAGAAGTCTCTTCCTTGCAATCATCTTATGTTTTTAAAAACTTCTTCTTTATATCCCTTAAAGAATTTCATACTTTCGATCTTTTAAAAGTAACGCGCTCAAGGACCACTTATAACTGGAGTTTGAATGATCACTCCCTCACTCAGGGACTATCATCTGTAAATAAACTCGGGCGGGGGCCAAGCCACTGGATCTCGGAGGCATAAGACCTATCTGACGGCCCCCAAATTTTATAGGTCATAACCATCTCCACTCGGAGACTGTTATCTTAGGCAAGCACGGATAACTCAGAAAAACAAGTCCACTGGGCGACTCACGAAGTAAAAGGCTACGGCCATATTAATACAGACCGGAGAGGTCCGAGATTCGTATCAAAGATAGGCCTTCAAAAAAAAATATTTTCATAATCAATTCTAAAGGCTACCCTCAGAAAACTATAATCTAAATTACTTACTTTGGGAGAAAATTTTCGATAACACCGAAAACCCAAGATGCCTTAAAATAGAGTAATGTAAAGACGAGGTTGTTTGAACTTTCGAACATAACCTAAGTTATTTAATGCTAAGGCATTTTGGCCTTTGTGACTACGAGTAATAAAGTAAAGCAATTTGAAAGCTGAAAGGGAAAGAAAGCCTTATATATATATATATATATAATTTTTTTACTAAGGGAAGAATGTCCCAATAAGGAAATCTACAAAGGCCAAAACGACCTAAAAAAGATACAAAAAAATAAAAAATAAAAACATCAAAAGGCCTAAGTGGCCTAGTCCACATCGATAGCAGTATTACCCTCGGGATATTCCCCTCCTTCGAACTCGCTTAAGCCCTTGGAGTCATTGTCATCTCTGGAATAAGCCAACTTTTTAGCCTGAGCTTCGAGCTCCTTGGCGTTCTCGATCTCAGCTGATAGGTCGAAACCTCGACCATGGATTTTCTCAAGGGCCTCCCTTCGAGACTGCCATTTAGCATGCTTGGTAAAGTCTTTTTCTCGTAGTTGAGTTGCCTCGGCATCGGCCTTATAAACATCCACCACCTTATCAACATTGGGCTTAACTTCTTTTGCCTTTGACTTGGCCGCTTCAAGCTCCGTGACTAAACTTTTTTTTATCAAAGAAGACCGAATTTAGATTGGAGGTCCTCAATCTTCTTGGCCTGCGCCAAGGAATTCTCCTTTATAACTTAGAGTTGGACTTCAAATGAAGCTAGTTTGGCTCGGGCGGTCTCATTTTATGAGGCTAGGTGGTTAATGTTATTATTCAGTTCATCGGCCTCAGCCTTCACGGCATATACCTCTTCCCAAAGCTGCCCGATCTTATTGACCTTCTGTTGGATCTACGGGTTCATACCATTAGTCACCATATCCGATTTTTCATCACTAACTTAAGAAATTCTTCTTACCTACTAAGCCAGGTCGATATACTCTTTCCGAGCCACCTCTAATTCAGACCAGAAGCCCTTAGCCACCATTTCTCTCTTCTCACTAAGATGTTTGCAAGCATCTCTTTTATCAATGAGACCTCGGACATCGATCTCATATAGGGTTAGCTCCTCCCGGTAGCGGAGGAACGTTTCATGCTGAAGTACCGAAGCCTACAAGCATAGGAAAAAGGTGTTACACTCATCTACAAAATAATTCAAGTACACACTAGAAATTATTAAAAGGTATCTGGGGTTACCCAATTTAATGCATGTTGGGCTTCATTGAACAAACAAGGCACTTTTACCACGTTCATCTTGGCCTGATCCTCCTCGGTCACCAAGTATCAAAGATAACTGGCCATTCCCACGGGGACAGAGAGAACCTGAGCATCTTCGGGGACATAACAATTGACCACTTCCGATCAGGATTCAAACTCGGGGCTGGAAACTGACTGACTTATTTTGGGCTCGAGGCAGGTCCACGTGATGGACTCTTCTTTGGCACCGGTATATCACCCAACCCGGAGATATCCTCTGTAGCGGTAGATTCTACGCCATTAAAGAAGTTGTTAAAGGTGTATAACACCCCTTTGTGGCTCTTCGGTGGATCATTCTTTCAGCGCCTAAGCATCGATAATCATAGACTTAGAAAATGAGAAAGGCAAACCAGCGAGGTCTTTTTCTTGGGAGATGCCTTTAGGAACATTATACCTTGTCCAGGAATAACTGGCCATGATCTTATATCGGCCTCCCCATCTCGATGCAGAGTGTCCTCACCTCCTTCTGGTTCGGGAGCTTCAGCTAAAGTCCTCCCATCGTCCTTCTCAAGTCGAGACGGGTTAGTTTTAACACCCGCTAGTTTAGAAGCTTCTCGTATCAAGACACCTGCCCAAAGGCGGGCCAGAAGCTTGGATTTGTCTTATTCTTCTTCTTCTTCTTCTTCTTCTTCTTCTTCTTCTTCGGACTCATCCCTTAGCCGATGGACTGAATCAGAGGGTAGTGGGCCAGTGCTTCCCTTGGGTTTATGCACCGTCCTCCTCTTTGGTTTTTTCTTTTTCAAGTTCAGAGAACTCGGGGCCCCTTTCCTTTTCTTCTCATCACCCTGCCTCGAAGCAGGGGTTTCGAGAGGCACATCCTCATCATCGGATAGAAGCCTCATAGCAACATCTTTGGGGAGACCTACAAAAGAAAATAAAACCCATAAGAATTCGATAGCGCGAGGAGAAAATCAAACATTATTAAATCAGAAAAGAAATCCTACCATGATTACGGGCCTCCCACCGACCCTTCAACAGTTCGTGCCATGCGCACTCGAAATATGGTCTTTGTGACACAAGGTCCATGACCACTCCTTGAGTCGAGGAACTGCATCCGGCATCCAAGCCACAACTACACCATAAAACACTGATAAGAAGAAAGGAAGGGGGAGAAACAATAAATAAAATCTTTAAGGAGAATTATAATTACGCTTTAAGTTCCATTTCTCGGAAAATGGCACATCCTCGATAGGGATCAAGTCTGAGGTCTTCACTCGAACGAATTAGCCTATCTAGCCTCAGTCCCATTCCTTATCTATACTCGAGAGGGGGCCTACTAGCTCGACGATCAAGTTTGATTAATCCACATCGATAGAGTCAACGACTATACAGACGCATAAGATGATCGAGGGTGAAGGGACACCCATCAATTTTATTTACTAAAAAAGAAGAGAAGAATCACTATCCTCCAGAAAGAGGGGTGAATTTGACCGAGGGTCACCTCGTATCTCTTGCGGAAGGAGATAATGGCTGAGTTTAAGAGACCCAACGTAAATGTCACGACCCAAATTCCGGTCGTAATGGCGCCCAACAATCAAGCTAGGCCAGCCAGACCAACAATTTAATTAACACAACGATATCAGTCCCAAATGGACAACCCAAGAAGAATATATGAGTTTAAGAACTCCAATAATAATAATAATAAACAAAGTACTGACACTCCCAAAGATCCGGAGTCACAAGTCTAGAGCCTCTAACAAAACCCAACAGGAATAGAGAGTACCGTATAGAAATACTCAAGTCTGAATACAAAATACAAATAACAACTGGAAAGGAGAGGAGAAGCTAGGTTCTGCGAACGTAGGCGGCTACCTCAACAACTCGATATGACACTTCAAACGCTGGAAATGCCTGACTACTGCTCCTAAGTACCTGAGTCTGCACACAAAAGGTGTAGGGAGTAGGGGTGAGTACTAAGTACTCAGTGAGTAATAAATATATACAAGTAGCTGAAAATAAGAAATCCACAGAATACCACAATATGAAGCTACACTACAGTTCGAATCTCCTACGAACTAGCATCAACAGTACAATTCAGCTACCACAGAGTAATTCAACAAATAAAGATGCAATGCAATGCACATAACCGCTACGGCGTGTAGCTCGATCCAATTTAACGTCGACGGCGCTCACTAGGGGTGTGTACAGACTCCGGAGGGGCTCCTACAGCCCAAGCGCAATACTGCTGCGGCGTGCAGCCCGATCCTCATATCAACCACTGCGGCGTGCAGCCCGATGCATACTCAGTCCAAAATAAGCAAATAAGTCACAAAACAGTTCATTTTTCTTAATTCCAGTTTTCAATTCATAATTTATGAAAAATACTTTAACTTTATCAAATTTGCAAAAGCCGGTGACTTAGCATTTCAAAAGTGTGATTTTAATTTCCAGGACTGAGATCAGTGATTTAAGCAATTATAGCTATCACATAAATATTGTCCTCTAAGGACGCTACAGATCGGCACAAGGCCCCAAACAAGGCTTACATCCCACAAATATATCAAATATAGTATATTTCCAATAGTAACAACATAATATTCATTTCCGGGATGGACCAAGTCTCAATCCCTAGTCACAATCAATCCCGCACCTGCCACGGTGTGCGAGCCACGCCCTACTAGCGTCACAATGTGCTAAGCCGGGGTTTCGAACCCTCAGGCTACCATATACACAAACTACTCACCTCTAGCCGGCCGAAGACTCGTCCGCGATGCGTTTTCCTTTGAAATTCGCTGCCTCGTGTGTAGGATCTAGTCAAATAACAATAATTATATCAAATACGGGTCAAAGAATCATAACCCACTTCAATTTACATGAAATTCGCATAATTACACCAAGTTGGTAAAACCCGACCCCGGGCCCACTGCTCGGAAAATTCCGAAATTTGTGCCAACGCGACCCTCATCTCGCCACGAGTCCGTGCATATAAACTTTATCGAAATCGGAGTTCAAATGGCCTTCCAAATCCAAATATCCCGTTTTCAATACTTAGGCCACATTTCTTCAAGATTTCTACCCAATTTCATGAAGATTGATGTTAATTCTACCATAAAATGATGTTTTTGAGTCAAGAATCTTACCTTCGACGAATACCCGATGATTCCTCAGTGATTCGAGTTTTCTTCTCTCTAGGGCTCAAAATTATGTTTTGGGGGTGTAAACCCGTAATCCCTCTCCTTTTGGATTTTATTCACTGCCAGAGCTTTTTGCTCTTCGCGTTCGCGTGAGCTCCCACGCGTTCGCGATGAACAGCCCTCACTTACCCTTCGCGAACGCGACGTCATTCACGCGTTCGCGATGCTCAAACTCCCAGCGCCCAGAATCCTTCTACGCGTTCGCGATACCCCTCACGCGAACGCGAAGCCTTACCCTCACACACCTACGCAAACGCGACCACTGGAATGCGAACGCGATGCACACGATCCCTGGCCTACGCGAACGCGTCTCCCCTTCCCGCGAACGCGATGCACCGATAAGCTTGGCCTTCGCGAACGCGGCCCTTGCCACGCGAACGCGAAGGCTTAAAGGCCTGGGCAGAACCTGCAGTTTTTCTGCAGATTTTTGCCAAGTCCAAATGCCCGGTTGATGGTCCGAAATCACCCCGAGGCCCCCGGGACCCCAACAAAAACCACCAACGTACTCCAAAACATGATACGGACTTGTTCCAATCATAAAAACACCATGCTAAACATCAAAATCACCATTTACATACGAATTCAAGCCTAAGTTTCTTCAAAGCTTTCAAAACTAACATTCAATCCAAAACCCGATCAAACGATGTCCGAATGACCTGAAAATTTGCAGACACATCCAAAATCACATAACGAAGCTACAGAAATTGTCGAAATTCCATTCTGACACCCGGATCAAAATATCACCTACTATCCAGTTTTCGCCAAAATTCAACCTTCGCCAATTCAAGCCTAAAACTACACCGGACCTCCGAATTCAATTCCGATTATTCTCCTAAGTCATAAATGATCCCCCGGAACTAGTCGAATCATCAGAATCCGGTTTCGAGCACTCTAACTCAATAGTCAACTCTTGGTTGACTTCTCATATTCAAGCTTTCTTCAAACATGCTATTTGTTTCATTTTCAATCCAAATCACTCCTAACTCACCCGATATACTCTAATACTGTTATAAAAGCATAATATATGTAATTGCAAGGTAACGGGGTGGTAATTCCCGTAACGACGGGCCGGGTCATTACATTCTCCCCAACTTAAACAAACGTTCGTCCGTGAGCGGGTTAAGAAACATACCTGGAGCATCAAACAAGTGTGGATATCTGCTCCGCATTTCCTGCTCGGTCTCCCAAGTTGCTTCCTCCACGGGACGACCTCTCCACTGCACTTTCACTGAAGTTATGTCCTTAGATCTCAGCTTACGAACCTGTCGACCCAAAATGGCTACTGGTTCCACATTATAAGTCAAATCCTCATCTATCTGTATCGTGTTGAAGTCCAACACACGAGACGGGTCTCCGACATACTTCCGGAGCATAGATACATGGAACACCGGGTGAACTCCCGACAAACCGGGTGGCAAAGCAAGCATATAAGCCACCTCCCCAACTTTCCTAAGCACCTCAAAAGGTCCAATAAACCTTGGGCTCAACTTCCCTTTCTTTCCAAACCTCATAACACCCTTCATAGGCGAAACCTTCAACAACACCTTCTCACCTATTGAATAAGACACATCTCGGACCTTTCGGTCTGCATAACTCTTCTGACGCGACTGAGCTGTGCGAAGTCTCTCCCGAATCACCTTCACCTTGTCTAAGGCATCTTGGACTAACTCTGTCCCCAACAACCTAGCCTCGCTGGGCTCGAACCAACCAACTGGAGACCTACACCGCCTCCCATATAAAGCTTCATACGGTGCCATCTGAATGCTGGACTGATAGCTATTATTGTAAGCAAACTCCGCCAAAGACAAATAATCAACCCATGAACCACCAAAATCAATGACACAAGCACGCAACATGTCCTCCAATATCTGGATAGTACGCTCAGACTGCCCATCTGTCTGTGGATGAAATGCTGTGCTCAGCTCTACCTGTGAACCCAACTCTCGCTGAAAAGTCCTCCAGAACTGAGAAGTGAACTGGGTACCTCTGTCCGATATAATAGAAATGGGAACTCCATGCAATCTCACTATCTCACGGATGAATATCTCTGCCAACCGCTCCGAGGAATAAGTAGTACACACTGGGATGAAGTGAGCTGACTTGGTCAACCTATCCACCACCACCCAAACTGAATCAAACTTCCTCACTGTCCGAGGGAGTCCACTAACAAAGTCCATAGTTATTCTTTCCCACTTCCACTCCGGAATATCAATACGCTGGAATACACCACCAGGTCTCCGATGCTCATACTTGACCTGCTGACAGTTTAGACACCGAGCCACATGGCTCACAATATCTTTCTTCATCTTTCTCCACCAGTAATGCTGCTTCAAATCCTGGTACATCTTCGCGGCTCCTGGATGAATAGAATACCGCAAATTGTGGGCCTCCTCCAATATCAACTCACGAAGGCCATCAACATCGGGCACGCATATCCGGCCCTGCATCCGCAATACACCATCACTATCAATAGTGACATCTCTGGCATCATCATGCTGAACTCTGTCCTTAAGGACAAGTAAGTGTGGATCATCATACCGGCGCTCTCGAATATGATCATATAAAGAAGAACGAGCTACTACACAAGCCATCACCCGACTAGGCTCAGAAATATCCAGCCTCACCATCTGATTAGCTAACGCCTGAACATCAACTGCTAGGGGTCTCTCCCCAACTGGAATATACGCCAAACTGCCCATACTAATAGCCTTTCGGCTCAATGCATCAGCCACTACATTGGCTTTCCCGGGATGATACAAGATAGTAATATCATAGTCTTTAAGCAACTCAAGCCATCTCCGCTGCCTCAAATTTAGATCTTTTTGCTTAAACAAATGCTGAAGGCTGCGGTGGTCTGTATATACATCACAAGATACACTATATAGGTAATGCCTCCAAATCTTCAAGGCATGAACAATAGCAGCTAACTCCAAATCATGAACAGGGTAGTTCTTCTCGTGGGGCTTTAGCTGACGAGAAGCATATGCAATAACTCTACCCTCCTGCATCAACACACAACCGAGTCCAACTCTGGAAGCATCACAATACACCGTATATGACCCCGAGGCCGATGGTAACACAAGTACTGGAGCGGTGGTCAAAGCCTCCTTGAGCTTCTGAAAGCTCTCCTCACATTCATCGGACCACACAAATGGAGCATTCTTCTGTGTCAACTTGGTCAACGGTGAAGCAATAGATGAGAAACCCTGAACAAACCGGCGATAATAGCCTGCCAAGCCAAGGAAACTCCGAATCTCAGTAGCTGAGGAAGGTCCGGGCCAATTTTGCACCGCCTCAACCTTCTGTGGATCGACCCGTATACCATTACTAGACACTACATGTCCCAGAAAAGCCACAGTATCAAGCCAGAACTCACACTTAGTGAATTTTTCATAAAGCATTTCTTCTCTCAACCTCTGCAATACCGCCCTCAAGTGCTGTGCATACTCCTCCTAGCTGCGTGAATATACCAGAATATCATCAATAAACACAATCACAAAAGAATCAAGGTACAGCCGAAATACACTATTCATCAAGTACATGAATGCAGCTGGGACATTAGTTAGCCCGAAAGACATCACCAGGAACTCGTAGTGCCTATATCGCGTCCTGAACGCTGTCTTCATAATATCTGAGTCCCTGATCTTCAACTGATGATAGCCGATCGAAGATCAATCTTAGAAAATACACTAGCTCCCTGTAGCTGATCAAATAGGTCCTCAATACGAGGTAATGGGTATTTATTCTTCACTGTTACCTTGTTCAACTGCCTGTAATCAATGCACATTCTCATTGTGCCATCTTTCTTCTTCACGAACAACACCGGTGCACCCCAAGGTGACACACTCGGATGAATGAAACCCTTATCTAAGAGTTCTTGAAGCTGTTCTTTCAATTCTTTTAACTCTGCTGGTGCCATGCAATAGGGAGGAATAGAAATGGGCTGAGTGCCCGGCACCAAATCAATACCAAAATCAATATCTCTGTCAGGCGGCATGCCTGGCAGGTCTGCTGGAAATACATCCGGAAACTCCCTCACAATGGGGACCGAATCAAGACTGGGTGTCTCGGCCTCAACATCTCTAATGAAGGCCAAATAAGATAAACAACCCTTCCCAATCATTCGTTGGGCCTTTATATAAGAAATCACCTTGTCGGACACATAATCAGTCAAGCCATGCCACTCGATCCTCTGATTACCTAGAATAGCTAGTGTGACTGTCTTGGCATGACAGTCCAGAATCGCATGGTAAGGAGATAGCCAATCCATGCCTAGAATTACATCGAAATCTACCATGCCCGGTAGTAATAAATCAACTCGGGTCTCCGGACCCCCAATAGTAATAATACAGGATCGATATACCTGATCCACAACAACAGTATCCCCCACTGGGGTAGACACATGTACGGGCAAAGCAAGAATACCACGGGTCATACCCAAATGATGTGCAAAATAAGTAGAGACATAAGAATAGGTGGATCCGGGATCAAATAAGACGGAAGCATCCCTGTGGCAGACTGAGATAATACCTGAAATGACCGCATCCGAAGCACTAGCATCCTTCCTATCCGGAAGAGCATAGAAACGAGCTTGGCCTCCACCAGTACGATCCTCGCCCCTAGGGCGACCTCTGGATACCTGGCCACCAGTCCTAGCCGACTGTGCTGGCGCCGAAGAAACATGAGTAGAAGACGAGGGCTGATCCCTCTACTGAGACCGCTTACGAAGCCACTGAGGACACTCTCTCGTGATATAGCCCAAATCACCGCACTCAAAACAACGGCTCGAAGATGGAAGAAGGGGCTGCTGAGGACCCCTCGCTACCGATGAACCCTGTGTTGAGGAAGCAGAGCAGAGCTTTGAGCCGGAAGAGCACTTAGTACAGGCTGACTCTACTGACGGCTCGCCGACCACGATAACCCCGATGGCCACCGCCGACCACGATCCGATGAAACCCCATTGGACTCCGCACGTCCGGACCGATGAGACACGAAAGAGCGACCTGCTGCTGTGCCGAAATCGGCCCCAGACGGAGCACCGCCGTAATCGCCGGTACCACGAGGCTTCTTAGCTCTCTCTCCTCCCGCTCTCGGCGGATGATCCGTCTTAATATGACGGGCGAGCATCAACCACCTCCTCAAAGGTAACCGCCGAAACTCTCTCCCTCGGTCATCAATATGCGGATGGGATAAATTAGGCCATCGATAAATCTCCGAATCCTCTCTCGTCCGTAGGAACCATCCACGTGGCATGACGGGCCAACCGTGTGAATCTCATCTCGTACTGATTAACCGTTATCTCTCCCTGCTTCAACCACTCGAACTAACGTCGCAACTCCTCTCTCTAAGACTGAGGCACGTACTTCTCCAAAAATACCGTGGAGAACTGCTGCCAAGTGAGGGGCACTGCCCCAGCGGGCCTACGCCTCTCGAAATCCTCCCACCACTGAAATGCTGCACCTGTGAACTGAAAAGTGGTGAATGAAACACCGCTGGACTCTAGAATACCCGCGATGCGAAGCATGCGCTGACATCTGTCAAGAAAACCCCGGGCGTCCTCGCCCTCAGCACCACTGAATGTCGGAGGTCGTAGCCTCTCAAATCTCTCCAAACGACGCCGCTCGTCGTCGGGCATAGCCGGAACCATATAAGCCAGGAGCCGGTGCAACGGGCGCAACCGGTCTACCGGCTCGGGTGTGCGGGCCACGGGGTCCGATTTCCTCCCTGCGCTCGTGAAGAAGATGCACGCAGCGATGAGCCGCAACTACCGTGCCAAGCTCGTGCACACCGATAAGATCCGAGCCAAGGTCTCCCGAAGACCGGTATGACAACGGGCACCGTCGGTGCTCGAACTCGAGTTGCCGGAACGTCCGCCGTCGGAATATGGTCCCGAGTCCGGGCCAGCCGGTGCGAGAATCGACCACGAGTCCGGTCGGTCGGTGGGTCCGCGGTGCCGGCACCGTCGCTCTACCTCTACCACGACCACGGCCTCCGGGTGCCAATGGTGGTCGTCCGCCATGTCCGTTAGCTCGTGTTCTCGCCATCCGCGAGAGAATAGAATATGGAAAAGTTTAAATTTCATGGCAACACAATTTGCACGATATGAATCCAAGAAAATGAGGTTTTTCCTAAAGTTTCCGTAGCCCTCCGAGGATAGATACGGACGTCTACGTACCGATCCGCGAAAGCCTACTAAACCGGCTCATGACTCGCGAGTCCTAAAAACCTAGGCTTTGATACCAACTTGTCACAACCCAAATTCCGGTCGTGATGGCGCCCAACAATCAAGCTAGGCCAGCCCAGACCAACCATTTAATTAACACAACGATATCAGTCCCAAATGGACAACCCAGAAGAATATATGAGTTTAAGAACTCCAATAATAATAATACTGAACAAAATACTGACACTCCCAAAGATCCGGAGTCACAAGTCTAGAGCCTCTAACAAAACCCAACAGGAATAGAGAGTACTGTATAGAAATACTCAAGTCCGAATACAAAATACAAAATAACAACTGGAAAGGAGAGGAGAAGCTAGGTTCTGCGAACGTAGGCAGCTACCTCAGCAACTCGATATGACACTGCAAACGCTGGAAATGCCTGTCTACTGCTCCTGAGTACCTGAGTCTGCACACAAAAGGTGCATGGAGTAGGGGTGAGTACTAAGTACTCATGAGTAATAAATATATAACAGCAACTGAAAATAAGAAATCCACAGATTACCACATAATGAAGCTAAACTACAGTTCGAATCTCCTACGAACTAGCATCAACAATACAATACAGCTACCACAGAGTAATTCAACAAATAAAGATGCAATGCAATGCACATAACCGCTACGGCGTGTAGCTCGATCCAATTTAACGTCGACGGCGCTCACTGGGGGTGTGTACAGACTCCGGAGGGGCTCCTACAGCCCAAGCGCAATACTGTTGCGGCGTGCAGCCCGATCCTCATATCAACCACTGCGGCGTGCAGCCCGATCCATGCTCAGTCCACAATAAGCAAATAAGTCACAAAACCGTTCATTTTTCTTAATTCCAGTTTTCAATTCATAATTTATGAAAAATACTTTAACTTTATCAAATTTGCAAAAGCCGGTGACTTAGCATTTCAAAAGTGTGATTTCAATTTCCAGGACTGAGATCAGTGATTTAAGCAATTATAGCTATCACATAAATATTGTCCTCTAAGGACGCTACAGATCGGCACAAGGCCCCAAACAAGGCTTACAACCCACAAATATATCAAATACAGTGTATTTCCAACATTAACAACATAATATTCATTTCCGGGATGGACCAAGTCTCAATCCCCAGTCACAATCAATCCCGCACCTGCCACGGTGTGCGAGCCACGCCCTACTAGCGTCACAATGTGCTAAGCCGGGGTTTTGAACCCTCAGGCTACCATATACACAAACTACTCACCTCTAGCCGGCCAAAGACTCGTCCGCGATGCGTTTTCCTTTGAAATTCGCTGCCTCGTGTGTAGGATCTAGTCAAATAATAATAATTATATCAAATACGGGTCAAAGAATCATAACCCACTTTAATTTACATGAAATTCGCATAATTACACCAAGTTGGTAAAACCCGACCCCGGGCCCACTGCTCGGAAAATTCCGAAATTTGTACCAACACGACCCTCATCTCGCCACGAGTCCGTGCATATAAAATTTATCGAAATCGGAGTTCAAATGGCCTTCCAAATCCAAAAATCCCGTTTTCAATACTTAGGCCACATTTCTTCAAGATTTCAACCCAATTTCATGAAGATTGATGTTAATTCTACCATAAAATGATGTTTTTGAGTCAAGAATCTTACCTCCGACGAATACCCGATGATTCCTCGGTGATTTCCTCGAGTTTTCTTCTCTCTAGGGCTCAAAATTGAGTTTTTGGGTTAATGAACCCGTAACCCCTCTGTTCTGTGATTAAATTCACTGCCAGAGCTTTTTACTCTTCGCGTTCGCGTGAGCTCCCACGCGTTCGCGATGAACAGCCCTCACTTACCCTTCGCGAACGCGACGCCCTCCACGCATTCACGATGCTCAAACTCCCAGCGCCCAAAATCCTTCTACGCATTCGCGATACTCCTCCCGCGAACGCGAAGCCTTACCCTCGCACACCTACGCGAACGCGACTGCTGGAACGCGAACGCGATGCACACGATCCCTGGCCTACGCGAATGCGGCTCCCCTTCCCGCGAACGCGATGCACTGATAAGCTTGGCCTTCGCGAACGCGGCCCTTGCCACGCGAACGCGAAGGCTTAAAGGTCTGGGCAGAACCTGCAGTTTTTCTGCAGATTTTTGCCAAGTCCAAATGCCCGGTTGATGGTCCGAAATCACCCCGAGGCCCCCGGGACCCCAACGAAAACCACCAACGTACTCCAAAACATGATACGGACTTGTTCCAATCATAAAAACACCATGCTAAACATCAAAATCACTATTTACACACGAATTCAAGCCTAAGTTTCTTCAAAGCTTTCAAAACTAACATTCAATCCAAAACCCGATCAAACGATGTCCGAATGACCTGAAAATTTGCAGACACATCCAAAATCACATAACGAAGCTACAGAAATTGTCGGAATTCCATTCCGACCCCGGATCAAAATATCACCTACCATCCGGTTTTCGCCAAAATTCAACATTCGCCAATTCAAGCTTAAAACTACACCGGACCTCCGAATTCAGTTCCAATTGTTCTCCTATGTCATAAATGATCCCCCGGAACTAGTCGAATCATCGGAATCCGGTTCCGAGCACTCTAACTCAATAGTCAACTCTTGGTTGACTTCTCATATTCAAGCTTTCTTCAAACATGCTATTTGTTTCATTTTCAATCCAAATCACTCCTAACTCACCTGATATACTCTAATACTGTTATAAAAGCATAATATATGTAATTGCAAGGTAACGGGGTGGTAATTCCCGTAACGACGGGCTGGGTCATTACAGTAAAGGGGCAAGAGTAAACACTTACAAAACCCTCCACGTATATAGTAATTGCTTCCTAAGGCGAAGGCACCACCACGTGCTTATCGGCCCAGTTGCAATCATCTTTGATCTTAGAGAGGATATCATCGGTGATCGAACACATATATCTAGAGACCCCGACTTACATCGACCCGATACCGAGAAAGGTTTTTCGACCTTAAAATCAGCACCAATCGAGCACCCTCCTGGAACAAACTCTTCATGGTCTTGTTCCACCGCAGTCCCATCGTCCGTAGGTCGTGATAAAGAGGCGGCCTCCTTTTGAGGAACAATCTTAGAAGTTTTTGCCATTTTAAAGCAGAGATGAAAAAGAGAAAATTAAGAAGTTACGATTAGTGGTTTGCAACAGGGTCAAGAAATCCGGGTACAAAAGCTGGAGAGTGAAGAGATTCTTGAAGAACAAGAGCCAAATAAGCTTTGAACCTAAAGTTTGAATAAATAAAAGTTAGGATATTTGTAGTTTGCTAATGACGGTTCAAAACCCATAGTGGCCGAGAAACAAGTGATACACATTTAATGCCTTGGAGACTAGATCGACGAGACATTTTTAGTTACCTTTTGTCGCTTACGTCATGGTTTATCGAAGAGAGGCTCAAAGTTCACATTGTTTCTCGTTATCTTCTCTCCGAAAAACGAGGGACTATTTATATACGGTTAAAAGAGGGTTCATCCATTGTATGATCAGTCGAGGTTGAAACATGTTAGGTCAAAGCTCAATCCAGATCGTGACTCAAGGACCGAACAAGATCGATGGAACTTTGTCGAGCCAAATAGCGGAAGGCCAAAATATTCGAGATCGGTTTGAGATCATGGCGGAAATTCCGACATGTTTCAAGAAGACGCCGATCGATTAGCAAACCACGAGATTGGTTACCTCTTGTAGAGTTATATCAAAATTAGGATCCCCTACTATATAAAGGAATGTTTGATCATTTGTAAAAGACATTGCAATACGTAGCAAAAAGCAATACACTATTATTCTAGCCCTTATCATCTTGTTATTTTGTTCTTACATCAGTTGAGGCATTTTTAAGTTCGAGGGCGATCAAACTCAAAGGCCAAGACTATTCAATTTGTGCGGTTTGCATTTATTCTCTTATCATCAATTTCAATATTAGTCTGTTTCTTAATTTGTATCAAATTATATTACATTTTCTTAAAATAACTTTTAAATTCAATTGTTATCTGTTTTTAAGGGTAAACACACTTAATATGAACTTTGTGTCATCGAAGCCTTATTGGACCTTGAATTGTTATAAAAGAAGCAACCTTAATTGTCGTATCTCATGTCGACCTCTAGAAGCTTTAGGAATATTCATTTGTATGGCCTCAGTGATTAGATATTTTGTGGCCATATACTTCATTAATTTGAATTTTTGCTGGATAATTCTATTAAGGGAGATAAAGCACTCCCTATTAAAAAGTTCTTCATCCCGATTCCCGTGGACTCGAATATTTTGTTATTCCAACCATCTCACTATACTCTTCTAAGGTCTAATCTGTCAACTACAGATTAACAATTTCGTTGATCCCACTCGAGAGCTTGGATAGATTCCAAATGAAAATGAACTATGTAAATCCAATTCCATGAGAGAATGGTGTACTGTAATTGAAATAGAGATGCAAAATTTCCAATTTTCCTGCTAAAGGGAGTTCCAAATCTTGGAAAATAAACTTGTGCAAATGTCTCCTAGTGTGATGGAGTGGGACATGTGGTTCATTGCATGTTATTAAATTCATGCCACTTGCCTACATCATTTTCAGAGCTTACACATTCCTACAAATGGTCAAATCACGTGCTTCTCTTTGTTACTAGTATTATTTATTTATTTATTTATTTATTTATTTTGTACTACATCTGTTGAGTGGTTAGCATCAAACATGTGGATCACTCGTTTATATAATTTTAAAAACATTTTATTAATTCACATTAGGAATTCTACAAATTATATCTTCCTTAGTTTGTGTACTCCGTATTAGGAGAGTCAATAGATATTCGATTAAATCGATTGAACCGTATCATATCGATTTAATTTTTAGATTTTTTTTATAAAAATTGTAGGTTTTTATATAAATTTATAACCACATCAATAATTAGGGTATATTTTTTATTTTATAAAAATAAAACAAAAATACTGAACCGTACCGAATAAATTTTACATGTGAAAAATATATTTATATAGTAAGTTTAAAAATAATAATGCATTAAACTTTTCTTTGGGCCTTGGAATTATGAAAACTGTTACAAGCCGACAAGTAATTAAACTCAAATTATTAATTCCTAAAACCTATTATGCTATCTACTTAAACTAACTTATTTCAAGTATTTTAGCAAGACACAAAATATTCTAGTGATTATGAGTAGCAAACTACAATGTATTGAATATGTTTCCTTTCATATAATTTAGATTGAGTTAATACCCTCAGACACACCTAAAATATACGATTTTTGTCAATTTCATACCTAAACTATTGGGTGTCCCCGGAAACCCCCTGAACTATATCCTCCTTTGTAAGTTAACCCCTCCATCGCTTATGTGGCATATTATGTGAAATCACATGCGCAAGAGCGCGTGAACACTGAAAAATATCATTAAATAGGGCCCACCTGGCAGTTTCAATAACGGCTAATATACCCTCAGACCCGCCTAAACTATACAATTTTTATCAGTTGCATACTTAAACTATTGAGTGTCCCTGGAAACCCCCTGAACTATATCCCCCTTTGTAATCAAAACCCCTAATCGCTTATGTGGAGGGTAGTGTGTACGCAGACCTTACCCCTACCCTTGGGTAGATAGGCTGTTTCCAAATAGACCATCGACATCCTTCCTTCCAAGAACTTCTCATCTTGTTCTTGGGGAAACTCGAATTCACAACCTGTCGGTTGGAAGTGAGGGTTGCTTACCATCAGAGCAACCCATCTGATGGTAAAAAACTTATATTTTATACTTTTTTTTCTTTATATTACACCATTTTCTCCATTTATTTACCATTTCTTCACCCTTTTTATCTTTTTTTTTTCATCTTAATTCTTTTGAAATTCTCTCTCTACTTATCAAGTTTATTTTTTTATCTTTCTCATTTTATCCATCCTTCGTTGTTACCCAAATAAAGAAGAACACCCATTGTAGAACAATCATGAGGTTTAATGTGTTTTGTAGTTGTGGGAAGCCGCTTCTTTGAAAACATCAGCGACAAATGCTAACACGAAAGATTTTTTTTGGATGCAAGTACTGGGGCTAATGCGATGGGGGGTTTAATTACAAAAGAGGATATAGTTCAGGGGGGTTCCAGGGACACTCAATAGTTTAGGTATGAAACTAACAAAAATCGTATAGTTTAGGAGGGTACGAGGGTATTAACTCTTAGTTGATTTATCCATGTGGCATGCCACATGGCATGTTTTATAATTTAATTAGAGCGTGTATCACACGCACTACGGCTAATGCGACGAGGGGGTTGATTTACAAAGGAGGATATAGTTCAGGGAGTTTCCGGGGACACACAACAGTTTAGGTATGAAACTGACAAAAATCATATAGTTTAGGTGTGTCTGAGGGTATTAACTCATTTAGATTTAGCTTTTTAAATATTTAATTTTCTATAAAGTTTATTCTTGAGTCATAGATTTGGTAATATCTTTCCACTCGTGTGATTTATATTTTCTTTGCATTTGCTTGGTTTCTTTTACGTTGTTGAAATAGTTTATGGATCTATACTCTAGTAATCTTTTACTTTTTTAAATCATTACTCGTTAAACAGTAAAAATGTCTAGAGAGTTTTGTTACATCCTATAAAAGAACATATGTTATTGCATTCTACTTCTACTGGAGAATTTATATAAAAAATACCAAAAATTAACCGAATCGTACCGATACCGGAGAGAAACCAATATGACTGGACTGTTTCGAAAAGTCTAATTTTGATTATATATAATAGAATAACCGAAAAATTGATATGATACTAATTTTATAAAATAATCGGCCGAACCGAGCTATTGAGAGCCCTACTCTGTATCTAATGGTTTAGATGTTTTACTACATTAAGCTCTTACATTTTGCTTAAACAATTGAAAGTAATGACAACAACAACAATAACAATAAATTCAGTATGATTTCATAAGTGGGATCTGGGAAAGGTACAATATATGCAAACCATACTCATACCACTACTAAAAGCAGCGCTTTGCGATTGAATAATTCTGATCGACTTAATTCAATCGCAATTTTTGACTTATTCGGTCGGAAACTTTATTAAAAATACACACTATTAGTTTTTTTGGCTCCAAATTGCGATTGATTCAGTCGCTCAATAAATACCGCAAAAATATTTTTTATGGTTTTCGACTGAATCAACCGCAAATTGAAAGTAAAGAGGTCGATCCCAACAAACCTTTTTTTTTTTTTTGCAGAAAGGGGTTGCACTTGAAAACTTGAAATACAGTCAGATCTTTCTACAACATCATTTCTATATAATAACACTTTACTATATATAAAACCCAAGATTTTCCGTAACTAATTTTCATGTTATGTTATAATATATGTTCTATATAACAGCACTTCGCTATAACATCTAAACATATTTGGAATAAACAAATTAAAGCTGCTGTATAGAGGTTTGCCTGTATACTTTTTTTTTTTTTTTTTTGGGGTTATGTAGCCCAAATTTTAGTACAAAAATGATGAACCAACTTGGTATATGATTTTTTTGGATTACTTGAGAAGACTTGGTCAATAACTCATGGAATATGACCTTCTTGGATTACTATAGAAGACTTGGACATAGCCTCTTGCACATACATTTTTAATGCATTTTTTTATGACATTGAAGTACGAAGATTCATTAATTAGACTGTATTGAAAAAAAATCTTGTCATGATCATAAGTATAAACAGTAGAAGACAGCTTCATTTGGTCACAATAGTTTCCCAATAAAGAACATTGCCAATGTTTTTCAATCTTCTCATACTACTGGGTTTCTTCTTAGTTGATTTTGCACCAACTTCTTGTGAAGCTGATGGATTCATTTACAATGGACCCCAATCAAGGAATCTTAGCTTGGATGGCATAGCTGAATTCACATCCAATGGCATTTTGCTATTAACAAATTCTAAAACACAAGATCAGGGCCATGCTTTTTATCCAAATCCAATTCATTTCAAAAATTCAGCTAATGGTACTGCATTTTCTTTCTCCACAACTTTTGTGTTTGCTATAAGGTCTGATTATGGAAATTTGAGTGGTCATGGATTGGTTTTCGTTATCGCACCAAAACGAGGACTTGAGGGGGCTTTTCCTAGTCACCACCTTGGCCTTTTTAACTCAACCAATAATGGAAATAGTTCAAACCATGTTGTTGGAGTTGAGCTTGATACAATCATAAGCAAGGAATTCAATGATATTAATGACAATCATGTTGGAATTGATATCAATGGATTGAATTCTATAGCAGTTCAGACAGCAGGTTATTATGATGAAACTGGCTTGTTTCATAACTTGACTCTTATTAGTGGCCAACCAATGCAAGTTTGGGTGGATTATGATGGCAACACTCAGAAAACTTATGTAACATTAGCTCCATTATATGTGACAAAACCAGTTAGGCCACTCTCGGCTTTGAAATATGATCTTTCACCAATTCTTGATCAGAATATGTATGTTGGTTTTTCATCATCAACTGGTTCAGTCCCAACACATCATTATATATTGGGATGGAGTTTCAAGACAAATGGAAAAGCTCAAGAACTTTCTCAATTTCCTAATCTTCCGCGTCTTGGACACAAAGAGTCACCAAGATTTTTAACAACTGGTTTACCAGTAATCTCTTTGGTATCTTTAGTTATAGCAATCTCAGTTGTGGTTTATTATATAAGAAGGAAGAAGAAATTTGAAGAACTTCTTGAAGATTGGGAACTTGACTATAGACCACAAAGGTTCAAGTATAAAGATTTGTACACTGCTACTAAGGGATTCAGAGAAAAGGAACTATTGGGAGCTGGAGGATTTGGTAAAGTTTATAGAGGAGTGATGCCTATTTCGAAACTTGTCATAGCAGTAAAAAAAATATCTCAAGAATCACAACAAGGGATGAAAGAATTTGTTGCAGAGATCGTAAGCATAGGTCGTATACAACACAGGAATTTAGTACCACTTTTAGGATATTGCAGGCGAAAAGGAGAGTTGCTTTTGGTTTATGAATACATGCCTAATGGAAGTCTAGACAAGTACTTATTCGACCAACCAAGATTCACCCTCAATTGGAACCAAAGATTCAGAGTCATTAGAGGCGTAGCATCAGGACTATTTTTCCTACACGAAGAATGTGACCACGTAGTTGTTCATCGAGATATTAAGGCCAGTAATGTCTTGTTGGATGGTGAACTAAATGGAAGGTTAGGAGACTTTGGCCTCGCGAGGCTATATGGTCATGGAACCGATCCTCAGTCTACTCGTGTTGTTGGTACTCTTGGTTACCTTGCACCAGAGCATACTAGAACTGGTAGAGCAACACCTAGTAGTGATGTATTTTCCTTTGGGGCTTTTCTGCTTGAAGTTGCCTGTGGTAGGAGGCCGATAGAACCAAGACAAGAGAGTGATGATCTGATTTTGGTCGATTGGGTGTTCTCGAGCTGGAATAGAGGCAATATTCTTCAGGCTGTTGATCCAAACATAGGCATTGATTATGTTGAAGGGCAAGTGGAGTTGGTTTTAAAGTTAGGCTTATTGTGCTCTCACTCAGAGCCCTCGTGTAGGCCAACAATGCAACAAATCTTGTTGTTTTTGGATGGTGTTGTGGCCTTGCCAGAGTTATCAGCACTCGGCGTTTCATCCGCTGGCCTAACATTTGACCATCGCGGTGGTTTTGATGATTTTGTCATGTCATATCCCTCGTCTTTGGGTAATGCACATTCGCGCTGTCTATCAGTAACAGATTCCCTTCTCTCTCAAGGCCGATGATTCATGATGATGTATTGAGCATGGTAAATATAACATAATTTTGGTGGAACATGTAATTCTGATTTATTAGAGTAGATTATGATGCAAAACTATGAACCATTTTCTCCAAGCCATAATTCAACACTTGAAATAATATTGAGAAATGTCCAAAATATCAGCCATGGTATCCTGATTTGGTAGTTTACTTTTAATTCAAAATAAAAGAAATATCAAATTCATGAGTTAATCAGGGATTCAGGAAATGCTGGTCACTATCCTGCAAAATTGATGAACGCATGAAGCGCATAATTGAACAGTTTCATGAACATTAGACACTAAAATAATTCAGGCTTTATAGTATAGTTTAGAATGGAACAATATACAAAGATAAGTAAAAGGGGAAGTTACATAATATACCCATTTGTAAAACTCACTCTTATGGTATACCTAAGTTTTAAAATTACATCTAATATCTCAAAAATATTACACGTTATACATCCAAATCTTCCCATATATTCTGGAACATATCATAATATTCTACTTTGGAATACAATCCAAACCTAACTTACCACACTATTTTAGTAAAGAGTACAATATCTAAACCAAACATACCACATTATTGTAGTGAAGAATACAATATTCAAATAAAATATACTGTAATATTCTAATTTGGAATACATTATTCAAAATTAAACATCCACAATATTCTTATTTAGAATACGATATCAAAATTGAACATACCATAATATTCTAATTTGTGATATATTATTCAACCAAACATATCACAATATTCTAATTTGAAATACAATATTCCATTCCATAATATTCTAATTAGTTTCGAAATCTTACCTCAATTTGATGTCTAAATCTCTATTTTATACCCATATTTCTAATTTCTACCATGAAAAAGCTTATGAAAGGTTAAAATCAATGAGTGTTTATGGAAATGTAATTAAAAAAAAAACCTACTAATTAATGAAGTTGGGATCAAAACCTCTTCAAAATCGCCTCTACACCGAGATAAAACTTAAAAATGGTGAAAAGTGAAGAAAATCCTAACTTTTAAATGTTTAAATCACTGGGCGTCAGGTGTTCTTTGCGTTGACGAAGATCCTGACGCATTCACGAAGCATCAACGGCCAAAGACCTTCGCGTTTGCGAGCTACTCTTCTCGTTCGCGAAGGCTTACTCCCCCTACCTTCGTGTTCACGCGCCATGGGCCGCGTTCGCAAAGAGTAATGTCTCACTCCCCCCCCCCCCAAAAAAAAGATCCCACAACCCATTGCGTCAGGCAGAGGAAGGTCGCGAAGGGTAAACCCTCCACTACTTCGCGTTCGTGAAGAAGAAATTCCTCCCCAGCCCTATTTCCCCTTTGTGATCGCGAGAAACAAAACACCAGGCACCAACAGATAGCTGAAACCAACAACTTCAAGGTCCAAAATGGCCCGTAGCCCATCCGAAATTCACCCGAACCCATCGGGTTCCAAACCAAATATGCACATAAGTCTAGTAACATCATACAAACTCGGTCGTGCAATCAAAATACCAAAATAATACCTAGAACTACGAATCAGACATCAAAATGTATGAAATTTTCAAAGAAACTCAAGAACTTCAAATATCACAACCGAGCATCCGGATCCTATAAAACTAACTCTGATTTGCACCAAATTTGCAGACAAGTTTCAAATAGTAAAATAAACCTATACCAAGTCCGAAACCAAAATTCAAACCCTCTAACCCTAAAGTGAACCAACGATGAAACATACAAAATTTCCAAACCTTCAAATTACTAGCTTTTGGCAAAACAAGTCAAATCAAGTTAGGGACATTCGAATTAAATTCGAGGCAAACGCCCAAGTTTAAAATCATGACATGACCCATCGAAATCGTTAAAATACCAATCCAAAGCCGTTTATACAAAATGTTAACCATACTCAACGCAAGTTATTTTTAAAGCCAAAAATCGTATTTTCTTAAAATTTTAATTTGAAATATATTTTGAAAAAGACACGGACTACGCATGCAAATCGAAAAAATTAAATGGAGTTAATAAAGGTCTCATAATATAGAAATAATGGCTAATACTCAAAATAACCTATCGGGTCGTCACACAAGCTCATCAACCAAGCTTTATGTTTGAGTATAACTTTGACCTGAGCTATTGTTGACCCATCATCTGAACCTCGCCATAGGTAGAATGTTGGTGTTACCCAACAACCCCGAACACCTGCAACACACTAGCATATTGTACCTAAGAATTGAATCCTTGTGCCTACCATCATGCTAAAATCTAAAGGTAATATCAATGAAGCAAATTTATTTCTTAACCAAGACCATCAAACAAGCGGAAAATTCGACCATGACTACTGGAGTCAATACCAAATAATTACTTGGGACTCATCATAGATAGGATGTGTGGGTCCATCCTATCAATATAGGCATGTGCCTATATAATAATACTTGGCTGAAGTTTATACTCTGTGATCAAGTTTGGAAAGATGTCGAGGAGAATCAAATTTCTCATGTAGAATAATTTGAGCCCACAGATCTATTACCTTATAAAAGGAAGGAATTCTCTCAATTATAAACACACAAAAAAACATAGAGAACTAATAAAAATTAGAGAGAGTAATCCACATATCGTAGTCTATGAAATAAATAGTGAGTGTGAATAATATTATTGCAAGGTATTGAAAATAAAGAGTGTTATTTCTTTCGGAGTTGTAGTAGTCTCTTGATACTACTAAGTTATAATATTATAGTGGTAATATTTCTCCACTCGGGTATTTTATTTTAACCCGTTAAAAGATTTGGTGTCTTTATTACTCTCTTATGTTATTGTTATTTATCGTGGATATTATTCCTGAACGGGATATTATTTTTCCAACAACGTGATATCAGAGCTATGACAAATAATAGTCCGCTGTTTTTTCAATAACCTCATCTCATAAAACATAACTATGAGAAATGGTGTCTACGCATGAAAGCTATTCTTGACTCCCAAGATGTATGAGAAATGATAGATAGAGGGTATACAAAACCCGATAATAGGAAGCTCTACCTCAAAATGAAAAAGATATATTGGCAAATACAAAGAAGAGGAATCAACAAGCTCTCACGTTCATCCACCAATGTTTGGATGATGCCATGTTTGAGTAGGTGGCATATACTATCACCTCAAAGAAAGCTTGGGAGATTTTATAAAATTTTCTCTAAGGAGTTGACAAGGTGAGGAAGGCAAAACTTCAAACTCTAAGAGCTGATTTTGAAGTTCTAAAAATGAATGAATAAGAATCCATTTCAGATTATTGTTCAAAAGTAAAGGCTATTGTGAATCAATTAAGAAGATACGGGGAGGACATAAAAGATGTCCGTGTGGTTGAAAAGATCCTTCACACTTTAACACCTAAATTCGATTTTGTTGTGTGTGCTATTGCAAAGTCTAAAGATTTAGACTCTATGATGGTGGAGCAGTTAGAGAATTCTTTACAGGCCCACAAAGAAAAGATCAAAAGGAGACAAGAAGTGCCGTTGAAACAACTTCTTAATACTCAGGCATTCTTCAAGGATTATTGAGGTGAAAGAGCTATCGAGGGACTGGACGAGGATGAGGACGTAGCAATTATGGAAAAGGAAGAACTAATGGTAATAACTTCAATAATGAAGTTAAATTCCACCAAACATTTAGAGGTCGTGGTCATGGACAAAGAGGAGGAAGAGGAAGTGGCTACTACCAAGAAAATAATGGACAAAGGTATGAGAAATAAAAAATTGAGTATTATAATTGGCATAAATTTGGACATTACTCTTGGGAATTTCATAGAAATATGAAGGAAAAAGCTAACCTTGTTGACGATAAGAAAGAAGCAAATGCGTCAACGTTATTGCTGTCACTCAAGGAAGAAGACAGGGAAGATTATATCTCGTGGTATTTGGACAATGGAGTAAGCAATCATGTGTGGATGCAAAGAGAAGTTTGTGGAGATCAAGTTTCTAAAGGACATTTTAAAGATACCTCAACGATTCAAATCAAAAGGATAAGTATGATTGTGATCTCCTACAAAAAAAGTGATCACAAGTTAATTCAAAATGATTATTATGTCCAAAAATTAAAAAGTAATATTTTGAGTTTTTCAACTTCTTGAAAAAAAATATGACATCCATATGAAAAATATGCATCTTTGGTCCACTCCATGTATATGTCTTAAAAAATCTATTGACTATGTATAAATTATTAATTTAGAACTCAATAACTTAAAAGGAATAGAACTACAAACCCATATATTTCAAATCATGGCTCTACGTCTGCTTTTACTATTACGGAGTCCCTTCTCCCAGCGGTTGATGACATGGCAAACAAAAAGGGCATTATGGTGCACTAACCTCCCATTATGGGGTCTAAGGAAGAGTCGGACCACAAATTTTTCTTTTTCCTAGTAAAGAAATTTGTTATATTAGCTTTGGTTCATTCAGTCGTCTTGGAAACTTCACTTCTTTGATTCCTTAAGCTTATGCACCAATTTTGTTTCTCATGCTTATTCATTACTTGTAGTAAGCAAATGTCTGACTTCAAAAGCAAATAATTTGATTTCCATAACCAATCACTTAGTGTCACAACCCAAAAATTCACTAGTCGTGATGGTACCTAACTCAATCTGCTAGGTAAGTGTAACGATCCGACCCGTCGTTATAGGAGTTATCACCTTATTTTCTTCATTTTATACTTTAATATGCTAATTTATATGTGTTTGGAGAGTTAGAAGCAAATCGGATGGAATTTAGGTATAAATGAGGCAATAAACCTCTTTATGAGAAGAATAGTTTGGAAAAGTCAACCGAATGTTGACCGTTGAGTTAGAAATCTTGAAATGGATTTCTGATGATTCGACTAGTTTCAGGGGATGATTTATGACTTAGGAGAGCAATCGGAATTGAATTCAGAGGTCCGGTGTAGATTTAGGCTTGAATTGGCTAAGGTTGAATTTTGGCGAACTCCGGACGGTAGGTGAGATTTTGATCCGGGGCTCAGAATGAAATTCCGAGAGTTGCAATAGCTCCGTTAGATGATTTTGGATATGCGTGCAAAATTTCAGGTCATTCAGAGGTTTTTAGGTCGGGTTTTAGATCAAATGTTAGTTTCGGAAGTTTTAATGAAATTTAGGCATGAATCCGTGAGCAATTGGTGATTTTGATGTTTATGATGGTGTTATTATGTTACGAGCAAGTTTGAATGAAGTAATGTGATGTATTTGTGCTTTTGGTTGAGGTCCCGGGGGCCTCGGCATGATTTCGGATGCCCAACGGGCATGTTTTGAACATAGAAAATTGCAGACAATTTTTGTTCTATGCGATCGCAAAAATAGGTCTGCGATCGCATAGAAGGAGATAAAGGGGTGGAAATTTACTCTATGTGATCGCGTGAAGGGGTGCGCGATCGCATAGGTTGATAAAAGTGTACAGTGCGATCACAATAAGGGTTGATGTGATCACGTAGTGTAAAGGGCAAAGGTATGTTATCACATGGTGAGTCATGCGATCGCAGAGAAGGAATTCTGGACCTGGGAAATTTACTCTATGAGATCGCAAGAGAGACATTGCGATCGCATAGAAGAAGGCGTCTGGGCAGAACAGTTTAAGTTAATTTCAGACACGACCCTAATCATATTTTCACCATTTTTACTTCGTCTAGAGAGGGTTTTGAGAGCTTTGAAGAGAGAAATCAACGGGTAATCGCTGGAGGTAAGTTTCTTGACTCAAAAACACGATTTTATGCTAGAATCAACACCAAAACTCATGATATTGGGTAGAAATTGTGAAGAACTATGGCCTAGAAATTGAAAAACAGTTTTTGGGTTTTGGAAGGCCATTCAAACTCCGATTTCGATAAATTTTATATGCACGAACTCGTGGTGAGATGAGGAATCCGTTGATATGGATTTTGGAATTTTTCGAGAAGTGGGCCTGGGGCTCGGATTTTACCAACTTCGTGTATTATTACATTTTTCAAGTAATTTTGATTGGGTTATGTTTCTTTGACTCATATTGATGTAATTGTTGTGGTTTTGACTAGATTCGATGCACGGGGCAGCAAATTGGAAGGGAAAATGTATTGCGGACGAGTCCACGACCGGCTAGAGGTGAGTAGTTAGAGTATATGGTAGCCTGAGGGTTTGAAATCCCGGCTTAGCACATTATGACATTATTAGGGCGTGGCTCGCACCCCATGGCAGGTGCGGGATTGATTATGACTGGGGATTGGGACGTGGTCAATCCCGAATATGAATAATATTATATTGGCGGTTGAAACGCACACTGTGTTAGATATATTTGTAAGTTGTAAGCCATGTTTGGGGCCTTGTGCCGACCTGTAGTATCCCTAGGGGATAGATATATATGTGATAGCTTGGTTTGCATAATCACTGATCTCAGTCCTGGTTCGAAATCACTATTATGAAATTCTAAGTCACATGTTCTTGGAAAATTCAATAAAATTAAAGTATTTTTTATTGTTAATGAACTAGAACCTGGAAATAAATAATTTGAACTGTTGTGTGACTCATATGCATGTTGTGGACTGAGGATGGATCGGGTTGCACGCCGCAGCAGATGATATGAATATTGCGCTTGGGCTGAAGGAGCCCCTCTGGAGTATGTATACACCCCAATGAGCACCGTCGACGTTAAACGGATCGGACTATGCGCCGCAGCGATCATGTGTATCGCATTGTATTTTTATCTGTAAATTATCTGTGCTAATTGTGATTTGCTGTTGTTGTTAGTTCGTGGTAGGTATCGGATTGTAGTTTAGCTTTGCTTTGTGGTATTCTGTGGATTTCCTGCTTTCAGCTATTATTATATACTTTTTACTCATCGAGTACTTAGTACTCACCCCTACTCCCTGCACCTTTGTGTGCAGATTCAGGTACACATGAGGGTTAGACGAGCACTCCAACCTATATCAGAGTTTATCCGAGTTGCTAAGGTAGCTGCAGGCGTTCGCAGAACCTAGCTTCTCTCTTCATTTAGTTATTACTATATGTTTCAGACTTGAGTACTTCATTCAGTATTTCTATTACTATTCAATTTTATTTAGAGGCTCTATACTCGTGACCCCAGATCGTTTGGGAGTGTTATTTCGATATTCGCACTTCTCAGTATTTATTCATACTATTATTATTGGAGTATTTATTGACTCATATATTCTTCTTGAATTGTCCTTTTGGGATTGGTCTTTAACTGTGAAAAATAGTTGTTGGTCTGGCTGACCTAGCTTTAGGGTTGGACACCATCACAACCGGGTTTGGGTCGTGACAGTAAGCTAACTAATAATCAATACAATCCATATGAGATTTATAAGAGAATAGTGAAGAATTATCAGAATATTTATACAATACCCAAGGACTGATAGTACAAATCATGAGCTTCTAAGACTTAGAATTTACAACAACAAAAAAAACTGGTACGAATAAATACGTCATTTGTTTGAAGCTTGCATAAATAGATTAGCAAAATCTAAAGCTACCAATGACAAGTGGCAGTTATAATCGGAACGCGGGTACATCTTCAACGCCAGCTTCTGCCATACACAGCTACTCTACTTCAAAATCTACACGTAAGATGCAGAAGTGTAGCATGAGTACAACCGACTTCATATACCCCGTAAATATATTTCTAACCTTGTTGAAGTAGTGACGAGAAATTTTTATTAAAAGATACCCACCGTACGTTATAAGCTGTGCAATAGACTAGCAATAGAAACAGTTCTAGAACATAACAGATAACAATACAATAAAACAACTATGCGATGTAGTAAATGATTCTAGAAGAAGTTATAGTAGTAAATTTATAACTTTCATGGTGTGAGAAATATGCTCAAGATATGAAATCAAATTGCACGGCAACACCCTTCATGCATTTATCTCATTCAACCAAATATAGTAATGTATATCAAATTAATTGGCACAACAACACCATTCATCCGTTTATCTCTTCCTCATCGAGCATATGTATAATGGTACCAACCAGATGAATGAAATGCTAATAGCAATAAGAATAAATTGGGAGACACACAGGAAGAAATAATGAGCAAAATAGTGCATATGGAAACTGTAACAGACTAGATAGAAAGCATAAAAGTAATGATAGCATTTGAGACAGAGGAACATAAATTTTACTAGCTAACATGATAGAAGGCTTAATTATAGATATAACAGCCATGAAGGAAAGCATGATATTTATAAGCTAAACAAATAGAAGGCATGGGTAACTAACATGGTAGAAGGCTTATACGAAAGTGCAACAAATGAGAAACGACATAGATGTAGATATGACAAACAAGAAGAAAGCATGATATTTACTAGTTAAACAGATAGAATACATGGATAACACAATAACAATTGAGATAGATGACAAAGACAGAACAACAACGACTAGTCACATATAAACATAGGTGCAATAGCAACAACTCAAGATAAAGGCATGAATGTATATACAAGGAAAAAATATTATCACATAATGCATGTCTCCGGTCCTCGCCTGCATGGAAACACCCTTCATTCCAATGAACACATGATAATATAAAAATATGGTAATGTAAATAAAATGGCACGGCATCACCTTTCGTACTTTTACTCTCATCCTCACATGATATGTAAATAAAATGGTACGACATCAGCTTTCGTATTTTTACACTCATCCTCACATGACAATGTAATAAAATAGCACTATATCACACCTCATATTTTTACTCTCATCCTCACATGACAATATAAATGAAATCACGATAATGAAAATGAAAGGGCATGACATCACCCTTCATAGTTTTTCTCACATCATCATATGGTAATATAAATGAAATGACACAACATCGCCCTTCGTGCGTTACACTCTTTCTTACATGATAATGTGTCACACCTCCTTTTTTACACATACCCCCGAGAGGGTAGTATAAGGGAGTTTTTTCAATTAAAGTGATATTATTCAAAATGGGATTATTTATTTATGTCAGAATCACCACTTGGAATAAATTACGGTGTCCCAAGTCACCGATTCATTTAAAATCCCAAATCGAGGAAGTTTTATTTTCAAAAGTCTGCAAACTAGAAATTCTAGATAAAGAATTTTGTTAACTTGAGGGAAATTGTTAAGCACCCCTAGATTCCGTGGTTCTAGCACGGTCGCTTAATAATTATTATTCGGCTTAATTGTTCAACTACTCATTTTAAGGACCTATATGCAATTATATTTTTACCATTTCTAATTAAGAAAATTACCTTGAAACGGTTTACACATACGTATACCCACTTGTTTGGCGCGTCAAAAATCATGTCATGCAAACATGTCCACAATTAATAACGCTTTATTATTTATTAAGAAAAGTTTAGTTGAAGTTACGCGAACGCATCTCTCGAGATATGTAATGACCCGACTTGTCGTTACGGGAGTTATCGTCCCGTTTTCTTCATTTAATACCTCAATATGCTAATTTAAAGGTGTTTGGAGAGTTAGAAGCAAATCGGAGAGAATTTGAATAGAAATGAAGCCATAAATTCCTTTATGAGAAGAATAGGTTGGAAAAGTCAACCGAATGTTGATCGGTGAGTTAGATAGCTCGGAATTGAATTCTGATGACTCGACTAGTTTCAGGGGATCATTTATGACTTAGGAGTACAATCGGAATCAAATTCGGAGGTCCGGTATAGTTTTAGGCTTGAATTGGCTAAGGTTGAATTTTGATGAAATTCGAACGGTAGGTGAGATTTAGATCCGGGGGTCGGAATAGAATTCCGACAATTTCTGTAGCTTCGTCATGTGATTTTGGATATGCGTGCAAAATTCCAGGTCATTCGGACGTCGTTTGATCGGGTTTTGGATTGAATGTTAGTTTCGGAAGTTTTAAAGAAACTTAGGCTTGAATCCGTGTGAAAATGGTGATTTTGATTTTTAGGATGGAGTTTTTATGATTGGAACAAGTTTGTATCATGTTTTGGAGTATGTTGGTGGTTTCTGTTGAGGTCTCGGGGGCCTCGGGATGAATTCGAACCATCATCCGTGCATTTTTAAACTTGGAAAAACCTGCAAAAAATTGCAGGTCTGTGCAGCAAGAAATAAGCCTTCGCGTTCGTGTGGAGGCAGTCGCGTTCGCGAAGGCCAGGCAGGCCAAAGCATCGCGTTCGCGTGACTGGACATCACGTTCGCGTAGGCAAGGGGACAAAGCTTCGCGTTCGCGTGAGGCCCTACGCGTTCGCGTAGAGGAAATCCGGCGGCTGGGGAAAATGATCTTCGCAGACGCGTGACTACACGTCGCGTTAGCGATGTATGAACGGAACAAGGCATCGCGTTCGCTTGAGGAGCATCGCGAACGCGTAGAAAAAAAATGTCTGGCAGTGAAATTAAATTGCAGAACCAGTGTAGTCGCGATTTTCACAATGTCTGGCAGTAAAATTAAATTGCAGCCCTAGAGAGAAGAACTCACGGGAAAACACTGGGATTTCAACGGGTAATCATCGGAGGTAAGATTCTTGACTCAAAAACATAATTCTATGGTAGAATTAACATCAATCTTCATGAATTTGGGTAGAAATTGTGAATAATTGTGGCCTAGGTATTGAAAACGAGATTTTGAGTTTTGAAAGGCCATTCGAACTCCGATTTCGATAAATTCTATATGCACGGACTCGTGGCGAGACGAGGGTCGCATTGGTATAATTTTCTGAATTTTTCGGACAGCGGGCCCGGGGTCGGATTTTTACCAACTTAGCGTATTTATGTGTTTTTCATGTAAATTAAAATGGGTTGTATTTCTTTGACCCGTAAATGACATAATTATTGTGGTTTGAATAGATTCTACACACGAGGCAGCGAATTCTTAAGGAAAAGGCATTGCGAACGAGTCTACAACCGGCTAGAGGTGAGTAGTTTGTGAATATGGTAGCCTGAGGGTTCGAAACCCCGGCTTAGCACATTGTGACGCTAGTAGGGCATGGCTTGCACCCCATGGCAGGTGCGGGATTGATTGTGACTGGGAATTTAGACTTGGTCCGTCCCGGATATGGATAATATGCTGTTAGTGATGAAAATACACTGTGTTTGACATATTTGTGGGCTGTAAGCCTTGTTTGGGGCCTTGTGCCGACCTGTAGTATCCCTAGGGGATAGTATATATATGTGATAGCTATACTTGCTTAATCACTCATCTCAGTCCCGGAATTTGAAATCACAGTATTGAAATGCTAAGTCACCCATTTTGCAAAAATTAAATAAAAGTTGAAGTATTTTTCATAAATTATGAACTGAAAAGTGGAAATAAATAATTGGAGTTGTCGTGTGACTTTATGTTTGTTATGGACCGATGATGGATCGGGCTGCACGCCGCAGCGGTTTATATGAGGATCGGTCTACACACCGCATCGGTATTGCTCTTGGGCTGTAGGAGCCCCTCCGGAGTTTGTACACACCCCTAGTGAGCGTCGTCGATGTTAAATGGATCGGGCTACACGCCGTAGCGGTTATGTGCATTACATTGCATCTTTATCTGTTGAATTATCTGTGATAATTGTACTGTACTGTTATTGCTAGTTCGTAGGAGGATCGGACTGTAGTTTAGCTTCATTATATGGTATTCTGTGGATTTCTTACTTTCAACTACTTGTATATATTTATTACTCACTGAGTACTTAGTACTCACCCCTACTCCCTGCACCTTTGTGTGCAGATTCAGGTACACAGAAGGGATATATGAGCACTTCAGCGTTTATCAGTATTTATCCGAGTTGCTGAGGTAGCTGCTGGCGTTCGCAGGACCTAGCATCTCTTCTTATTCTAGTTTTCCTTTGTATACACATTATTCAAACTTGAGTATTTGGTTTAGATATTGTATCCGATCATGTTAGAGGCTCTAGACTTGTGTCCCTAGATCTTTGGGGTGACTATTCAGTTTAGCTTTATTGTTGAAAATGGTCCTTCTGTGACTAGTTTTCTAATTGGAAACCGTTGTTGGTCTGGCTTGCCTAGCTTTAGGGTTGGGCGCCATCACGACCGGGTTTGGGTAGTGACAAGTTGGTATCAGAGCCTAGGTTACTAGGACTCGCGAGTCATGAGCTGGTTTAGTAGACTCTCGCGGATCGGTACGTAGACGTCCGTATCTATCCTCGGGAGGCTATAGAACTTTTAGGAAACACTTCACTTTCTTGGAATTCTTATCGTGCGTATTTGATTCAGCTTGAGAAATAACTCTTGAAATTCCTTCCACACATCTGTACGTGGACGCGAGCATTCAGTAATATAATTGCCTTAGTGG